>JAHZNB010000777.1:0-26686 GCA_027744295.1 Callyntrura guangdongensis | reverse complement strand
AATTTCCTCCGTTCCACGTACACAGAAGTATCCGTTCTTGATCGACAAACAGCTCCTCATACACACGCACATACCAGCCCACGGCAATTCGACGACGAAAATACACAGCAGATGGCATTTGTGGGATCCTGAGAAACGAACCTTTTATCGAAGTATACGTTGCTCTCCTGCAACAAAGTTAACGGCGTGGACGTCCAGCACTTTGGACGCTCCAAATCGCAACAACCAGTACCAGTACCAAAAATCGCACTGATACTGATACTGCTGTATTTTTACTATTGCAGTAGACACGAAAAGTGGGCCCCACGGCTATCTACCGGGGGTGGGTGGGGTTTAAATAAACAATAGTTTCCCGTGGTACGTAAAACTGGTATGGACCATAAATCCTGCTTGTTCTATAGTTTTTTCAGTAGTAATATCATGAGTTGTAGGTACTCGCCGATTATGTCAGTACAAGTAGCAGTAGCAGTATTGCAGAAGATATTTTTCAGTAGCAGTATTGCAAAAGATACTTTTCAGTAGCAGTAGAAGTATTGAAAAAAATGTTTTTCAGTACCAGTAGCAGTAGCAGTATTGCACAAAATTTTTTTTCAGTACCAGTGCCAGTAGAAGTACAAATACTGGTACTTATACTGATACTTCAGTATTTTCGCTACTGCAGTAGATACTGATACCCAACTGTGCTGTTTTGTCAATAAAATATAAACCTTGTTGATAAGCCTTTTTCAATGCTATCGATGTTCCACCAAATGGTCGACCTTGGGTTGAATTTTTACTGGATTTCATAGAAGAAGCCGCAATGCAGAAGTGATCTTGGAAGCACGTAGTAATTAGGTTTTCCTCAAAATCATATAACCAAGTCTCCTGTAGTAATAGTATATCAAACTTATAGTCAACAGCCTTAAGCCATTGCGCGTTAGTCTTAAAATTCTTACAGTTCCAAGTCAATACAATCATGTGAAAGCAAATTTATTTTCAGTATATTTCCTTTTCATGTAAAAGGGCTTCACTAATAATCCTGTGCTCCACAGTGATGGTTCAAGTATTTGCCTGAGAAACTCATTCAATTTTGTACCTCCACTTTTAAAAGTCACTTTAAAGGATCTGTATATATCAAATTTGGACTTGAGGGCTTCAATGTCTTGTAGAACGAAGGAATCTACATTTTTGTCAATTTCTGCCTTCATATCCTCCACTGTTGTTGTTGGTGCACATCTTGTGACAAATATAGATCCTGTTCTTGTATATATGTATATATGCATTCGCACTTGACACACCACGCACGCACGCAATTCGCAGTAAATACCTTCTATTTTGTATTCACCGAATGCGTTGGAGTTGACTTTTAAACTTGTTACATAACCACGCACAACACACCGGTGATATTATTGGGTATAATTTAAAATAAAATTAAAAATGCATGCCTAATTGTTATATAACAATGTGTTCAATTTTATAGTCATGTAGTGTTTTAATTCATTTTCACTTATACACACATCAAGACTTCCTTTCTTCAGGTGTGACCGGTTTCTGTTTTGACAACTTGAAATGGAGCCTCCGTCATGAAGATGATTAATAATTCGAGAAGAATGCCTGGGTCCTCGTTTATGAGGTCTTTATACTCCGGCAATTTCACAAGTTCGGCACGCTTGCCAAGACACAAAAATACAAATATTTTTTATCTGAGTGGAGATATTACATTTAGCCTCATAAATATGTACAGATTTAGCACTTACGACTTCATAATTTCCACAGCCTTTTCTTTCAGCTCTTCCCTACGTGGAAACTCACAGCCCCTTAAGGTCAAATAGAAGCGGAAAGTGTCATCGACTGGAAACCATTGAGCTGGTCGGTTTAGGATGAGTTTAATTAGAGCTTCTTCCATGGTCTGGATCGAGTACTTATTGGCAAACAACAAAATTTCGTAGGCCAGTTTTAAATCCTTCTGTGGATTATCCAAGCCCCAATTGTAAAGATAAGCCAATACAGCGTTAAATCCATCCTTAGAGATGTCGTTAAGATGAACAGTGTTGTTGACAGCTTCCCTCCACTCATTCTGGAACTTGGCTGCAAGTACCGGACTTTGAGCTGTGATAACAAAATTCATGAGATAAGTCACTTAAATTTCAAAAAAAATTTGAATTGCACAAAATTGATAAATACAATACCCATCATAAGAATGGACTTGTGACAAATGACAGTCTTTTAAAGACACTGGTTGTGTCGGTGGGGCGAAGCATTTGTAGTTCACTAGCTTTAACTTCTGGGGATCAGAGTAATAAATAAAACCTGTGTTTTGGTATGTCCTGTTACTTTTAACTGTTTCAAATATTCAAAGAGAGAAAAAGATAGCCTACCTGGCAGGGAAATGCAACTGCAAATTTTTAAGTTTAATTTCGCACTAAGTGACTGATCAGGGGAGCCCCAAGCTGAGTGCCAAGCAGGAGGAAATTTCATTTATTCTTTAAAAATCACTAATCTCTCTTTTGGCCAGAAGATGAGTAGACTTGCAAGACATTCCTAGAACACCACGAAAGCATTATATTTTATTCACAGATCACACATATGACATCAGTTTAGTTATGCTTCTGCCTGTCTTTCACCTTCCCCAAAAATGTTAGCGATTCCTAAAAGAAGACGATAGCCGTGGCCGAAATCTTTGAAAGCGTGGTGAATCCACTCACAGCTGCTGACCACGACTTCAAGCGTATTATTTTTACGCGGCTTGAATGTCAATGTTAACTCAGGAGTTCTGCAAACGATAAGAGAAGAAATAAAAATCACTTTAAATTACAAAATAAATATATATCTCCAAATGCCTGTACTGTTAATTATTATCAACTTTGATAATACAAGAAGCTACAAAGCGACGAAATGATTATTAATTTTGAACCTATTTAATGCTGAAATAGAACCTCCAGAATCCAAGTACGTCTTCAGTTTGGAGTTCAATACATTATCAGCCGACGAAACATATCCCAAACGTCGTTTTTCAAGCTTGATGTCTTTAACGGTGATGCTGGCTTCTTTTGGGAAGCGTGTGCTTCCACTCTCTGCACTTGCATCTGATTAACTAAAACGAACCCGTTTATCCCGAAAAATATAAACCTCTGCCTTCATTTTTCACCCCGTTATCACGGAATTTTCCACTTGAAACCACTGACTAATGATAAATGACTAAATAACGATTATTTAACTCCTGAACTGTAGATCAAAATCAAACTGAAGTAAGGACATTCAAATGAGATAAAATATATTCTACTTTTTATTAAAATAACCTTCAACTTGTAAAAAGGAACACCATCAGCCATAAAAAAGTCGGATGGTGAATGATCTCTTTTTTTACATTTTTAAAATGTTTTATTAAGATTGCGAGAGTTTTCGTCTGTACTTATGACTTACACGCATACATACAACATCACATTACTTTGGGAAATGGACACATGGATGGCACTGGATGGATGGAACCAACTGCACTTTTTAGAGAACGGGGAACCATCACACTATCAGAGAATAAAAAGATCTCCTGCAAAAAGTTTTTGTAGAACACAAAATACACACAATAATACTCGGACCGGAGCGGGGGTTCTGGCTCATTGGATCTTCAAGCTTCAAATCGTAATAGGGGAAAATATCTTTTATGGTTCGTGCAGGTTTATGCAGAGTATGACAACTTCGGACCAACCATAAAAACAATATGCACTTCCGGGAGTCCCTTACAACCATTACATAGCCTAAAGCAATAAGGGAAAAAGCCGTATTTCCCCAGAATGTAAGACGCCTGTTGATGACGTACGACTTTTAACAACCTTCCCTCATTTCGTTTCAACATGAATGGAAGCAAGTTTTATTTTGTATGCCTGAAAATGAACAGAGAAAGGCTACTAGCTATGCTCAAAATGAAGCTTAAGAGGGTGAGGGTGTGTATACAAACTCATCCCGGAACGTCATTTGCTTAACATGTAAACCTGTAATTTTAGGATACCCCTTCGTACTCGAAAACTACACTATCAATTTTATGAAAAACCACATGCTTTTATTGTTTGAAATATCAATTTAATGTCTTCAAAACTATTGTTGTGTAAACCCCTTGCGACATATGATAAAGATTATCTTAAACTACCTAGCTGCCGATTTTTATCCGTGATAGTGAGTGCTTCTATCAAGCAAGATATATACAACCGATTGCCGGTAAATTTACCTACACTTATTTTTAAGTGACGAGGTCACTTATGAACATCACGTTACCTGTCCGTCCGTTCGTAAGACAACTCAATAATATTAACGAGTTTTGAAATTCTAACTCGGTAATCGATAGCTCAATGCCTAGGATCGTATTATAAGGATCAGTGTTAAAACAATGCAACTCGTTTCAATATGAATGGAAATAAGTATTACTTTGTATGTCTGTAAAAGGACAGAAAAAATACTAGCTATACAAAAAAAAGAAGCTTAAGGGGCGTTTTCTATCAATCAAGCTATATACAAACTTTAACCGCTTGAGCCGTATACATTTTCACAGGAAGCCGGCGTTCCACCAGAATTTGTTCTTTACGAAACACATTGTTTACGAATTTTTCCTCCCGACAGTTTATTTCCCAAAAGCCCAATATCTGGAATGCAAGACTCACCGAAGAGATTTTCTTCCGACAACATATCCTACAGAATTTGTCGAAAAGTGTAACGTAGGCCTTCGGTAAGTCATGTATTCGTGATATTGAGCTTTCGGTGAAAAAATTGTCGGGAGGAAAAATTCGTAAAGGACGAGCTTCGTAATCGTAAACAACAAATTCTGGTGGAACCCCTAAACCTTTTTCACACAAACAAGGTTTTTGAAGGTTGGTTGGAGAATTTGTTGAGCATGTAACAAGCCATTAGTTTGTCAACATGCTACTATTACTTGGAGGATTTATTTTTACTTGACATGCAGAGAGTTTGCTATATTATAATCACATCCATTGTCTTCGCAGTTCCTTGCTTTATCATGAAACATAAAGCCATCAATATGGGACAGGAAACGTATTGAAAGCTTGAAAAACGATTAGTTGAATAACTGGATGGACCAAGATAAACGTGTAATTCAGGCAAATGTATGCTTTATTTTCTAACTTCAAACTTAAGTTGTATAAGGAAACGAAATACGTGGCTACGTGCATTTCTGGACTAAACAAAATTTGATGTAAATGTTATTTATTAGATGGAGGTACTAATAGAGTTTTCCTTAAGAAATTACTAACTCTGATTTAAGCTTAAGATCACCTCAAACAAACCCAATAGCTCAATGCTATAAATAGCTCATGATTTGTGAATAAAACTCTTAATTAAGTAGCGAATGCCATTTATTGCGATTATGAATGTCTGTCTGTCCATCTGTCTGTACGTGTATTATCTCAGAAACGGGAAAGAATTTTGGAATACTGTTTTCACCAAGCGATAACACATTACCTCTATTTGTTAACCAGATATTTTAAATGGCCAAATGTTAACGAGGTTAAAGGTCATATATGAGTATCTCTGGTATTTATGCGGTGATTTGCGCCAAATTTTGTATTAAGGTATTGTATTGGCCTCTTCCATAAGTAGACGAACGATTTACATCCTAGTTTAACGGGATCCGGAAAACAAGCTTGAAAATTTGACAGTAAGTTACACTTGAATATATTTTTCACAAATTTACGTTGTTGCAAGTGATGCGGAAACTTTGTTGCATAGAGTTAGCTTAACCTGATATACCGAAGGTCTTACTTATCGCAAAACATCTACAGGTTCCAATGTCTACATACTTGTATTTTTCAGCCTTGGAAACAGTTCAAAAGCACGCAACGGCAAATCAATTAGCGGAGTCATCATTCTTTCATATCAAAGTAGTCATACTGAATATGAAAACTTTTGGAATAGAGAATATAATAAGAAAAAGTTGAATGTCAATAAAATATAAGAGCTGTGTCAAATAAACTGTGTGTCAGTAAAATACTTTTTAAAACGGCAAGAGAGTAAAACATACCTTGGGATGAGACGTATGAAGGACAGGCATTGCAAAAACCATGGTTAATATAGGTTTTAAACGGTCATGTGGTCAAAACGGTTTCAGTTGCTAAAAAGAATTTCTCCTTATACAGTGTTGGATAAAGTCCAAGACAAATTGTTACGCGTTACTAGGGCGATACGTATATTATATTTTTTATACTCGGAACTTTTCTAAGTTCTATGGCCTAAAAAGCTTACACGTTTTCAGGTAAATTTCAGATGCATACTGAATTATAGACCGAAGTCTGCACGAGGTCATGGGTGAGTGGCTTGACCAGCTTCCGTCGTGTTTGGGCTTTACGCCTTGGCAATGAAAATTGCTTCAAGGGTGTTCATACCTGGGTCCCTCTACCAACATGCTGGCTCCCAACCGACTCGCATACACGGCCTTCCGCTTTATGTATATATATTTGAGAACAACCCACTTTTTACCATTGCAATCCACCTGAAGTTTAAATATTTAAAATCAAACCAACCGGTTTTTAACAGTGAGATTATTAATAATCAAAGCACACACTTATGAAGGAAGCATTCCTTAAGATAATTGGATATTCCATTTTACTATCTGATATGTTACTATTGTCACATACGCCCTAGAAATGTTTCACCATTTAACATGGGATATTTTGGGATACAAGAACGCTTTTAAATATTTTTAAACACACTTTTCGTTTCCAACATAAACTACGAAAATTTGAAAATTTAAACGTTTATTTTGTTTTTCCTGATCTCCAGCATGTGGATTTGCGTGTTAAATATAGTTCAAATTAATGTCTAATGCATTTCAAAAATACTATCATTTTGTACTTTGTACATACACTATGTTCCAATTATTTTTGACAATACTTTACAAACAAGTTTCCAGCTGGGCCATTGTCTTCATATTTGTTTTGGTTTGAAAACATTGCCAATATTAATTCTGAGCATTATTGTAGCTTGAACTGAAATGCATGAAGTATACATAATTTATGATCATATTAAAACTAGTTTTTTGTGGCTTTTTTCTGCACAGTGCATAGTTTAGTTAGACTTATAGTTTAAATGTTAGTAACTAAAGAGTATAATTAGCGTATGCGTGCAATAATGTAGCCTTTTGCGCTATTGATATTACAACAGCTTTAAAGCGCAATGTGCGTCACGAATGTGAGTTATTAATACTAGCACATATTATCAGACACCGCCAGCAAATACGCATATGAAATAACATTTACTACCATGCGTTATGTAAGTTCTGCCGCGTCCGGCCGTTTGCCTATCGGGCTATCTGCAAAATAACTTTAATGCGAAATGCATTCCGGACACTTCCACTCAAAACTGTTAGCAAATTTGTTCTCTAATATGTTCGTTTGGAGTCTTCCCCATGGGTGTAGGCAGAAGGGCTCCTATGAAGTTTAAACATCACCTATGTCATAACATAGGTGTGCAAATGGATGATAGATGTGTATTAAGATGCGCAAAATTTGACTCAAAGTAAATGATCTCTAGCGCTCGTTGAGGTGGTCACAGCATGTCCTAAATAAGTTTTTTGAACTTATACATAACAACCTCTAACGGTGGTTTGAGTAACAATTTCCAAATTTTGGTCAAAATGTGTCACAAATTGTTTTATAATATACAAGTGGAATGATGTTTTGTATGCCCAATGTTGCTATTTAAACATTTTGAAGTTGTAACGGTTTTAACGGTTGCGGTGGTTCAATTTGTCTGAAAATTGCTCGCAGAGTTAGCTATTGAACTTTAATGTCTGTATGCCACATTTGAAGCCAATTGGCTAAGTATTGTAGTAGGAATAAGGTTGACAAGCAAACACGCTAACACAAAAACATGATGATGAAACCAGTAACATTGGTTAACATGCTCCGCATACAAAAGTTAATAAATGCGAAAATTCCAAGACATTATCAGCATGGTAGATAGTTTGAGCAGGTTTAGCATCATTATAGGACGTCTGGTCCTACATTACAGAATATCAGAGTTTATTTTTAATACAAGTAAAACAGTTCAAAGCACAAAATAGAATATACTCACACATCGTATTTTTGCCTACCTCGTTTAAGTTCAGAAATGACTCACAACCAAACAAATAAGAAACTACGGGTGGCGATTATTCGTCTTGAAAACTAACCGTACATATTGCAAACTACAACGATCTGTATTATTTTTTTTAATAAATAAGGGCAAATGTTTCGATACCAAAATTCCAAATGAGCAATTCGTTCAGTTTGTAAATAGCTTTCATTCGACTAACGTTGCTTTAAAGCAGAATATGAAGTTCCACTTTTTTATGTTACTAGTGTTAGTGGTAAAAAGCCACAATAGACCCACATCACATGAGTAATTTATAATAAGCCAAATTGAGTATAATTTTTTTTAAATAGACAAAAACCCTGTTATACACATTGTTTTATTCAACTAGCGATTTTTTTAAAGTAAAAATCAGTCATACCTTCATTTCCGAATTGATCTTGACAACATTTAAAACCTACCCATGTACATGGTTTTGCTAAAAATGTCAGACACACGCATTCATAGTATATCGCAGTTAGAATCAGAGCGGACAAATATTGACATTTCAGTCCGTACTTTTATGGAGAGTCAACTAGGCACGATTCCAGACTATGATCAATCTAGCTGTTTGTCTGAAAATTGTAGTAATGAGACAACTATTGTAACCATTACTGAAGAAACTGTTTCTGCTGATTCAGACGGAATATCTCAACATACTTCAAATGTTTTCTCTGAACCCGAAATTGAATGTCAAAATTTTAAGCTGATTTCCCGTATACAACAGTGCTTTTCTAGTATAAAAATGCACAGAATAACATGGCCAGGATTTAGGAAGCCGTTTCACATAGACTGCAGTTTTGAAGACTCTAGTGTACTGCAAAATAGCGTTCCAAATATTAGAATGTTATCTGACTCCTCAGACAATAACACTGGTAAGCAAAAACCGTCTAGATGAATCGTCACATGCATAAATATTAATTCTTTAATAAGTATACACTTTGAAAAAAATTCGCTTAAATTTTAATTATTGGTTAACCAAGATGAACTTACTTCTGTATTACCCCAATGTGTCTTGCCATACCCAGATTCAGCTACTAACAAGTAATGACCGCAAGCAGGGACACTCAGACTGCTGAAACTAGTGCTGACAGATAGACTTCAATCACCTCTTTCAAATGATATATGACGCGCCTATGTGTGGCAGGTTGTGTACTCGCTACGAGGATTTTCATTTTTGGAGATTCACAAGCGCGCGCGTACATTATTTGAAAGAAAATAAATTTTGTTGTAATTATCAGGTTTTGGTGGTGATACTGATTTTAAGACTAAAAAGAAAAGTTTTTGCCGTGCATAAATGGATAATACAATGCAAACGCGAGTTCGCTCGTGAAACTCCAAAAATGAAAATCTCAGTAGCGAGTACACAACCCATCTTACGGAGGGGCGTCATACATCATTTGAAAGAACAGTTTGAAATCTATCTACCAGCAATTTTTCAGCCCAATCTGAGTGTCCCCACTTACGGTCATTAATTGTAAGTAGACAAATTTGACAAAACTACTAAACTGTTTTCGTAATGGCTACTTAAGACAAATGCCTACGAACACAATCTAATGCGAAAATTCAAATCATTGCCACTCGTTGTCAAACTATTTAGTATAATTAACTTTAGTAATATTTTCACTACGTGTATTTGAAGCCACGAAGATTTTTTAATGGAAATAATAAAGTAGAATTTGAATAAATGTAAATGAAATGTATAATAAGAAGCAATACACGAGTCAGCAAGGAGTGGCCTTTTTTGTACCGTAATTTAAGTGGAAAAAATCCTTTTAATTTAACCTTGATTACCTTGATTTGTCTTGTTTGTTAAAGGTACAAATATTCAAATTTTGGACAACCAGGTAATTCAAGATGAAGTTAGCTTGAGTGTCGAACTGCGGGATACAACTGCAATAAGTTTCAGCAACGAAACGAATCCGAAACAATATATGGAGTACATGCTTATGTTTATGTACTTCACTGCTCAATCTCCTAATGACGTTACTGCAAACAGGGACTTGTGTAAAACATCAGCCGTCATAATTAAGGTAAGACACTTGTTTAAGTGTTTCTAGTTAATCTCAATGATTTGTTTACTCAATTTAGGGATTTAAAACCACTTTCTCGCGATGGTTTCACGTAAAATGACATGATCCCGTGGGTAGCACTGATTATTATTAGACATTTACCTAGCATGGTATATGGTATGGCTTCTTTCTGTTGATTATTACATACAAATCTTACCACATGTACAATTTGTATTTTTTGAGACTACTTCGATAGGTTACATAACCCTAGTTACTTCTATACTAAAGAACACCCTTTCCCGCCAAAAGAAAATGGCGGGAATCTAGAAGTTAATATGTAACAGTAGCACGTTTTTAGATTCAAAGTTGCTGGGATTAGCTTAGTTATGTGCAAATTGACCCCAAGTCGCACTCGGAAGCTTAATCGGATTTAAAATTTCAAATCTCCGAGGTCGAAAACCCTTTTGATCTAATTTTGGTCCTCCTGGCTTAATATCTCAAATTGATCCCATCGGGGTAAGAGTTTACGGGTTTCATAGTTCTTTTGTGATTATTATGTGGCGTAAGCATTTCTTACTTTTTTGTAGGCTTAGATTCAAATTTGGGGTTTTGGCCTAATCATACACAAATTGACCCCAATGGGCACTCGGGTAGCAGAGGAAATCTGATTTCAATTTCGAAATCCTCGAGGTCGAAAAAGCTCATGTTCTGGTTTTGGTCCCCCTTTCTTAACAAATCAAATTGACACCGTAGGGTTGGGGAAGTGATTCAGGGGCTGTAAGTGTGGCCACGGCCACACTCACAGTAAGGTTAATGTTCAAAAATCGCGGAACACGAAGCAGATTTTGCACCCACAGTCAAGTTAATGTTAAAAATCGCGGAACACGAAGCAGGTTCTGCACCGCTGGCCTCGCCCATAATCACAGTCAGGTTAGACAATTATAGGTTTAAAATCTGCAAGAATGCATGTATGTTTGTGTGTACAATCGTTCTACATCATTGTAATGTTGGGGCATCGCGAACAACGTGGTGGATTTGGAATTAGATTATGAACAAAATTGGCAATTTTCAGAAAAAGGTTAATATCTCAATAACAGTTAAGGTTAGGAGCCTGAATTTTTGTGCCGAACACGATCAAGGTATCAAGAATGTATATATCAAATTTCAGGGGAAATGGTGGTAAGGACCCAGGGAAGAGAGTCAGAAAAACAAACAAACCAACAAGCAGATACAGTCAGGGAAGCTTATGTTAAATATAGACACCGTGAAATAAGACCGGAATTCTTATATTTTATTGTGGGCCTTTAGATATTGTGAGAGCGTTATGTATGTACGTAGTTAGGATTCACTATTGTGTGTATGCTCATACGCTGCGGAAACGAGGGGTTGTGGGATCAAAACCACCTTGAATTTTGCTTTAATCTTACAGGATATTCCCATCCGAGATTGTATCCGATGAAAAATGCTAACGCATAAACTGCTAACTGCCAAAGTGTTAAAAGGTTGAAAAAGTATAAAAATGTAAAGGTGCAAAATTTTTTTTCACAAAAACATTTAGAAATGAAACAAAGTATCTTGGTTTACACAACCGTACTTATAGTAATATTGATTTAACCTTCACTTCGTCTATCGGAATGAGCCTAATACGAGATATTAGTATTTAAAGTAGCAATCAATTCCGGGAATCAATATTTTTCAACAGACGCCTTTAAAATACGCCAAATTAGTAATTACTCTATGAACCCTTTATTTTTGTAATTTGTTCACTAATATTATAATTGTATTACAGGTTGTGTTCTGGTTCTCTCTAGTTCTTAGCATCTGGTATTCGTTTGGTCTAACAAAAGACAACCTGTTGCTTTTTCTCTCGTATCGAGAGATGGATGAAATTACAGCAACATGTTTTTATGGCGTCAGTTTAATTATGCAGTTGTACTTTGCCCATTTTCTGGTGCTAAGTAAACACAAAACGTCCGAACTTTTACAGAAATGGCAGCGTTACGAATATTATTGGTGTAATTTGCATCAAAATTCTGAAAATAGCAGAATTTTGCTTTTGGTGCCTACTTATGGGTTATTATCAGTTGTATTTTCAATAATAAAACTATCATTTTCGGGTGGGGTTTTCAACTCGTCCACCACATCATGCCTTCTTCCTTTCTCTGCGGATTTTGCTCGTAGTATGTTTTTGTGGAAGTCAGAAAACCTGAACAATGCAACAATTGGCATCGATCAATCCTACGGAAACGTATCTACACCAACCACAATGTTTTTAGGATGGACTGGTTTTCTTGCAAACTTGTCGTATTTAATACGGCTAGAGATTATCAGCGACTTTCTGTTGTTCCTTGCCCTTGATAATAAATATCACGTCTGTGCTTTACTTAAATCAATCAATAAACAAATGGAAACAAAATCAAGCAACACCTGGGAAAGCACTGTGGAAACGGACGTACAACTTTGGATTCAATACCGAGAACTCAAGGAAGTAATCAAGGCCACTAACGATGTGTTTGATGGTTTGCTTAATATGATGCACACGTACAATTTACTTTCTCTGGCATTTTTAATGGAAGAATGTTTGGAACCCGAAATAAACTCCACTCAATTAGCAATATCTGCGTACAATGTTGGGAAAATGATGGCTTTCTCTTTTGTTGCTGCACCAACCGCTTCACAGGTATTAACATATTTTTGTTTAAAACAATTGCTAAATTTGCCCATAAATAACTACAAATACTGATTATACTGACACTATAAATTTCAATGTCGGTTAAGTGCACGAATTATGCATAATTTATTATTTGAAAACTAATTAAAATTTACCTTGTTTGTAATCACAATACACATGCAACGGAACCCGTGCGGGGGGTGTTTTGAGTACAGTGAATAGCTGGAATCAGGGGCGGTTAACCCTATTCTATACTAATGTATTAGTAATGTATTATGCCACCTATCCTGTACGGTTAAAGTAAAATTTCAGGGGGTTTTGAGCCCCCTGAAATTTCCGCAGTTTTTGGGTTTGGTGCTAGGTCAAAACCACCGCCGAAAATTTATTTTAACATTACAGGATAGTAAACATCATAAATACAGGATAAACTTGCCCCCTAGACCCCAGGTGTTTCGCAGCCTCAGCATATACCATCGTTTTGTGCAGCATTGTTGGTTAGGGAAGAAGCAAAATATTTTGATTCTGATTTTTAAAACGTTATTATGTCTTGAATTATGTCGACTTGAATATGCTGCACGAAAAAATATTTACGTCCGGTATTTTCCCATTTCCCATTGATTTTTATTAAATTTCTTTACACTTGTTTTATTTAAGTTATCATAGAAGTTACCACATGAAAGTTTAGATGCTTGTTTGTTAAACCCTCTTTAACGCTTGAAAAGCCAATGTGTTTAAACAGATTTTGATTGCTTAGTATGGTTTAATGCAAGTAGTTTAACAATTTACAATTGTTATAAGTAGTGCAGTAATGATTACCACACCCTGAAGTCTTCATTAATATATTAAAATATTTAACAGAATGCAGCTTGTCACGAATGGATTAGAAGTCTGCCCTGCTTTACCAACCGTTTCCGTGTCCGAAATGTACACTATACACGATCTGCAATGAAATCTGAGTTGGATGAATCACCACTTGGTCTTGGAAGTATTTTAATATGCAACAGCTTTTTGCTTAATGTGAGACACACTTCTTTGTATATATTACTTATAATATCTTATGGTATGTCTATCCGTGATAATTAATTATTTTTGTTGATGTTATGGTTTTAAGTTTTTCCTAATAGTTCTGAGCATATTTGGAGTACTGGTGGGTTTGCGAACATTTGGGGAGAAGTAACTGTATCGGATACATTTCTGCTTCTTAAAAAACAATTTCACTTTCAGCATAACATTAAAAATTTATATATGGGTTGTAAAAGTTGGCACAGTAGACATGTATTCTGTATAATAACGTTTTAAGAGTCATGGTAATTATACTAATGTTTCAATTTAAATGATGTATTGTAAGTAGAAACAATTAAAACAATCATATCAGATGCAGACATCCATTGCTATAAATAAAAACATTAATTTAATGTAAATAGATAAGCATTGTTATTACATCAGTTTTCTATCCATAACACCACATGATTAAATTATATTAGGATTATAAAAGTTAACACATTAGACCACTATAATTCCGTTTTAATCGTCATGGTAATTATACAAATGGTTCCATTAATTGTTCCATTGTTTGTAGAAACAAATAAAATAATCACAACAGATGCTGACATTCGTAGCTATAAATAAAAGCATCAATTTAATGTAAACCGACGAAAAAGTTAATGCAACTGTCGTCTATTCAACTGTTGTCGTTGGCAGCGAGATGCATGAAGCAGTTTTCGTTTAAGCCTAAGTACTGAGTGAACAAGTTCATCTGCTGTAAAAATGTTTCTGAACGCTTCCAAAAGCACCATAATTTTTGCGATGTTGCTCGCATTACTGGTAAGGCTACAATTGTTTATTTTTGGTACATTTATGTATACAGTTCATCTATTAAATATTTATTGATTACAGGGATATGTCGATGGGTCCAAAAAGAACCCGGATAAACCTAAATTTAAAGGTCCCGCTGATGGAAAATGAGTTTTTGTATCAGCACTGTTATGATATCGGTACCCTGGATGAAATTAAATTCGTTTTTATATAAAAATTACCATTATCGTATTACCTCAATAAAACTAAAAAATTAAAGGGTGTTTTGTGTAAAATTGTTAAAAACAATTTTTGTTGTTGCCTTGACAGGCTTATTTAACTTTACACTAAGATATTTAAACGTATTTAATATTTCCATCTCACTACTATAAATTTTTTAACTCATCATTCATAACTCGCTCAATATCTGGCCTGTAATCTTTATTCTTATAAAACCTCACTACTCTTTTTTAACTATGTTAATTTGTTTGCTATTTTCATTACACCAGTTTTCTAAGTTGGATAATTCTTCATGTAACACTCGCATTCCCTCTTGGCAACTTTGACAAATTATGTGTATGGCAGACGGCAGACATGGCTGTGTTATACAGTTTCACTAGCTTGGCAGAAAACAAATAATAATCCTATTCTAACAGTTTTATTGAAAATATGACACTTGCTGTAATTAAGACACATTGTTAACTGACATCTTAATCACCTAGCACTAACTGCTGGGCTTTTTCTCAACTTTATTCATCCATTAAGAGCAACATATACACACATTCTTCTTATTATCTTATCTTTTCTTATCTTATCTTCTCAGAGTATTCTTATACACGCCGTAAAATGACGGAGAACCTGCAACTTAAAACAACATATTTGACACACCGATCCCAAATCCCTGTTGTAGCTTAAGTACGCTGATGATTGGTTTACGAACACTTTCTATCAATATCATGTCATTTTTCGGATTTATTATTCTCAAAGCAAAATGGAAAACTAGGAGCGACAAAAAGACAATTGCTAACCTAAAGGTTGGTTTTAAAGATAAAAATTATTTTGTTAGGACGAAGGTGTTAGCATGACATGAAAGAGAAATGATCAATTAACAATCATGAAAGGAAATCTAATGAATATGCTTGATCGTTTTATGGTTAAATTTCATTAAATCTAGTTACATTGTATATAAATATTATCACCGTATATTATATTTTTATTTAAAACACATGCAAAAGATTATTGCCAACCTCCGGCCACCCATTTAAATATTATGCCTGTTCCATATCCTCCGATCATCCTTTCCGTATATTATCCCTATTCCGACCACCCGTTTCATCCAACCTGTAAACCCTCCTGTTTTACTTTTTAATCTCTTGTTAAGAAATGGCAGAGTTTGCGACACTTGGCGTAGAGTACAGTGGGATGTTTGGTTTAAGATAAATTTTTACTGAACAAATTGAGAAGGTCCAATCAATAAATTATAGCTCGATTAGTTTCAAAAGTAGTAGCAAGTTGTAGCAAGTTGATCGTTACAACACCAAGAGAAAATTACATGCCAATATTGACATAAGATGACATGATTCCTTTTTAAGTATTTTCTCCTTCCAATAATGGTTTACCTTTATTGTTTTCATAGTTAACAATTACATTTTACCGTCACATAACTTAGGTAGTTATAATTGTTCATTTTAATGGCTCAAGAGGCTGTTTTTATTTTTTAAACTCAAGCTTTCGCCAACTTGCCGTTAGCTTTATCAAGAGCAAAAGAATAATGAGAAAAAATTTAAGTTTTTTACAATACAGGTGTAATGTTAACAAATATAAACCCAGGAGAAAAATATATATTATTATTTATATTAAATGTAGAGCCAGCAGTATCCATGAGCCAATATTGTGTCCTGTTGTACGGTTGATGTTGTTCGGGTTTTTATGAATAAAAATAGCTTCTTTAAATATCCTCTGGAACCAGCGTTTTTCGCGGCAAAATAGAGCAATGGATCCCAGATTAATGGAATGATTTTCATTGTTGAAAATATGTTCTGCCAAAGCTGATTGATCACAACGAAGATGCCGTAAATCACTTTCGTGATTCTTTTTTCTGTTTCAATGGATCCCAGAGTAATGGAATGATTTTCATTGTTGAAGACATGTTCTGCCAAAGCTGATTGATCACAACGAAGATGCCGTAAATCACTTTCGTGATTCTTTTTTCTGTTGTCCAAATTTTTGGTTTCGCCAATGTATACTATTCCGCAATCGCAATGTATTATGTATACTCCGCATAAAATAATAGGGGATAGATCCTTAAATGTATTTAGAATTCTGCTAAATTTTTGTCCTGTGTAATAGCCAAGATCTCGTCCTAATGTTTTCCGTATTATTCCCGCAATTCGGTAAGTAACGGGCCCTATGAAAGGAATCGCACACTACTTTTGTTCAACCATATTGCTGGAATTTGAGCTATTTGGTTGTTTGGAAGGACGAGTGAGTAAATACTTAATTCGCTTTTTCAATATTGCAATAGGAAAGCCATTTTTATGAAGAATATGTTCTATAAAAGTTCCTGTTCCAAAGACTAATCGTCGCAAATTCGAATGGCTCTAATTACCAATGAGTCAATAACAGCTATTTTCTATGGAGATCTATGGTGGTGAGAAAACCAGTCTAGGTATCTATTACTGTGTGACTTCTTGCGGTAAACCTTTCTTCCCCAACTGCAGTCAGAAAGTTTTGTAAGGCTAACGTCCAGAAAATTAAGTGTGTTATTTTATTCAATTTCTAGCGTGAATTGAATAGATTCGTGAGTATATTTGGAGTACTGGTAGGTTTGCGAACAATTTGAGAGAAGTAAACGCGGCGGATACATTTCTGTCTCTTAAATTTTCACAAATAATTTGATTTTGAGCATAACATCACATGATTTAATTATATTAGGATTATAAAAGTTGACACAGTAGACATCCATAATTCTGCTTTGATCGTCATGTTATTTACTTAAATGGTTCCATTTAAATGTTCTATTGTTTGTAGAAACAATTAAAGCTATATTATCAATGCAGACATCCATGACTACAAAAGAAAACATTAACTTAATGTCAACCGATAAAAACAGAGAAATTGTCTGTTTTCTATCCAACTGTTGTCGTTGGCAGCAAGATGCATGTAACAGTTGTCGGTGCACTTTTCCTAAGAGCCTTAGTACTCAGTGAACAACTTCATTTGATGTAACAATGTTTCTGAACGTTTCGAAAAGCACCATATTTTTTGTAATATTGCTCGCGGTACTGGTAAGGTTACATTTGGTAATTTTTATTACATTTATGTATACAGTTCATCTAATAAATATCTATTGACTGCAGGGATATATCGATGGGTCAAAGAAGAAGCCGGATAAACCTAAATTTAAAGGAAAAGGTGAAGGCAAATGGGCTGTTGTATCCGCAATTTTCTGATGTCAGTACCTAGTTTGAAATTAAATTCGTTTTTTTGTATAAAATTTACTATTATAGACTATCCACAATAAAACTTAAAAATTAAAGTTGGTTTGTGTAAACTCGATAAAAACATAAAATGTATTTAATTTTTGTTATTGCTCTGACAAGCTTATTTATTACTACACTGAGATATTTAAGCGTGTTTACTATTTCCACCTCATTACTATAAATTTTCCCTCGCTTTTTAACTCATCAATCATCATTCAATTCAAATTTACTCAATACGCTCAATACTTGACCTGAAATTAGGATTCTTATGAAAGCACATTATTATTCTCTTATCTACGTTAATTTGTTTGCGTTTTTCATTACACCGGTTTTATAAGTTGGATAATTTTTCTTGTAACATTTGCATTCGTTCCTGGCGGTTCCTGTGAGTGGCAAGCATGGTTGTGTAATAAAGTTTCACTAACTTGGCAGAGAAGAAATAATAATCTTAATTTAACGTTTTTATGGAAATATGGCACTTGCTGTAATTGAAACGCAATGTTCACTTACATCGTCATCAGCTAGCACTAACAGCTGGGATGTATTCTCAATTTTATTCCTCCATTAAGAGTAACTATACACACACATACCTATAGACCTCTTAACCACGCAGTAAAATGTTATGACGTAGAACTTGCAACCTATGTACAACAACATATTTGACACACCAATGCCACATATCTGTTGTAGTTTATTTACGCTGATGATTGTTTTACGAATAATTTTATCAATATCCTGTCATTTTTCGGATTTATTATTCTCTCACAAGAATATGGAAAACTGGGAAAGACTGTTCTAAACAATAAATAATTTTTAACTTGTGCAACATTTGACTTTATTTCATACTTTTCATGATCGTTTTATTGAGTTTCTTACTGAAAATTAAATTAACTTGTTTGGCAAACGATTCTGTACGCCAATGGTTTCGTCTAAACACAATAGAAGAATGCACACTGACCGAACACATGTCTGTATGTTCTACGTAAAAATATTCACTATTAAGACAATATTGTGACTGCATTTATGAAGTCATATAAGGTTTCTTGCGCTGAGCTGTGCGTACTTGAATTGAAAAAGTTTAAAGTGAGAAAAATGAAAGCGTATCAGCGTATTTCTAAATTCGTGTAAAGTTTTGATGGTTGAATTTTTGTAAGGATTCCGCTTTTAAAAACAATCTTTTGATGAGTTTCATCGAAAGAGTTCATTGCATGGAGGATCTCTGAAAACTCTATGCAGGCATAAAGTTTGCGTCTTGTTACGAGGGCTGTTCCAAAAGAAGTACTTCACTTTTGACGATATATATGTCGTCTTGAATTTGCTTGTCAAAACTATGAACCACATCTACGGACAGATGTGATCCAGATTTTTTTTAAACTAAAAGCCATTTTAGGGCTCCAATGCTTCTGAGACCAAATGCTGGCCCTCTAAGTCAAAAGCATCAATTTTAAAATATTTCAAATGTTTATTTTTGAGTTCATTCAAAAGTAATGAGTCATTTTTGATAACGCTTATCTCGTCATAAATTATCGTGGCAGTGTTAGTACTGATGTTCACTAATAGAAGAGATTCTGGACTTTATATTAGTTGTCTACTTGAGTTGCTAGCAGCGAGACATTTTAGGAGTAAAAATTGGTTTCTGGAAAAACTCAGCAAGGACATCTGCATTTGAAAAGCAATGATGTATGTTTTCGATGTCGGAAAAATAACTTTTTTCTTTAGTAACTTTACGTAGGACTTGTTAGTCTAGAAAAAATATTCATCAAAACACGGGGTTACACAAATCGTAATTCAGGTTTTTGTGATTTTTGAAATTTCACCAAACACACATCGACCGTAACCAAAAACTGGATACATGTTTTGTACTTTTACCTCCTTACGTATAACACTTCTGTTGTACTGTATAATCTATTTCTTTCTCAGATTGAAGTATTTGATTCATGAGAGGAAGTTGAACTCCGAGGAGCATATGAAATTATGGGGAAAATGAAATTTCATGTCGTTGACAAAATAAGTCCAGTACACCGTTTCCGATGCATCCTAGCCCTGAAATCAACATATGGTTAGAAATCTGAATCATCTCTATTAAAAGATGTGCTTCATGGTTTCCACAAACCAAATCAAGACGAGATAAACATTATCAAAAGTGATTCACTTCTTTTTGATCAGCCCTCGTACATTTTCGGTTGGTGTATTCTAAAACGTTTCTGCCATAATTCTAGTAGAGACAATAGTAGTATTAAACTGAATGGTTAAAATACTAATAAACGTTCACGCATACTGTGAAAGTGAACAGAAAAGTCATAAAGAGGAAGCGAATGAAACAATAACTTTATTTACCATCTCGTAGTCACAAAAAACCAAAGTACCCAATCATGTAATATTTTTATTTTTCCTTTTTGACGGAGAGATACATATTATACCACAAATTCTGAGGTATGGTAACAATATGCAATCTGTCCTCAACATTAAATTATGACAAAGCTGTAAATATACTTGAAAAGGAAAGAATTTGAGCAATTTTATAGAAGTTAAAAGACTGAAGAAAAGACAAAGATGAACATTCTTTTCCGTCGATTTTAAGAAAGGAATACTTTTTGTATGGCTAAAACTGAGAAGATACTTTTATGACATGCACAGTGCATGATGCACTGTTCCTCAGTTTAATTTAGCCTTGGATTTTATTTTTAATACCTGCAAAATTGCTTACCAAACAGTATACTCAGAATTACAACAGAGGTACTGTTTTTTGTTATACACAAGTACATGTCCTCGTCTAAATGCTACCATTTTTATCTTGTATCATTTCGTGGTCTTTATTGCTCTCTGGATGTCGAGATTTTTAGAGGCAATTTTCCGTAATCTTAACCCGTAGCCCTGATTTACCTCTACACGTCCTCATGGTCTAAGATCAAATAAAACTTTTATATTTGTTGGTAAAATGAATATTACCACGTACTACAGCGTTGCCAGGATTTATGATCGCCACCAACTTACACACTTTTACAACGTAAGCTTCCACTTTTCCAGTTTCAATTTAAATTTAAAGGTTGCAAGTTTAAGCGCTTTATAAACAGCACTTTTGTGCGGCAGTACTGTTGTTACGACATGAATGCCGGTTCTGTTGTTGTTGAGTTGTTGACGGTTGAGTCAGTGCAAACAATATTTTTCTACTACTGGTTAGGAAAAATATAATAGTAACACTTCATAAACTACTGCATAAATACATTCTCTGTTTGCTTTGAAGAGCATTAAAAAAACTTATCTATTATGTTTATGAAGGGAGTTTTCGATGAATATTTCTAAAAGTAAATATGAGAACAAGTTTGTATATTAATTGTAATAATGTTGCATAATAACTGCATTTTATATTAAAACCGAAGTTGTACTAACAAAACTACTATTTCTGCTATCAATCATCAACGGGAGCCAACATTTTTTTTAAAAAAAAGAATCATGCTTTTCCGAGTATATAATATTCTTTGCTTTCTATTTAAAATATGTACTGTACTTTAAGACCTACGACTACATAAGTGATCTCAATAGATTATATTATGTCAAACGACGCAAAGTTTATTGCTAGAAAATGACATGGCGACGCGATAGCCAAATTTTGACGACAGTCGTATTTCCCGAACTAATACCATTGATGGAGGTGTGCGGTGTAGATATTTACAACAATTGCGATCTGTATAGATCCTGTGCACATTTGACCAAACTATTGCACAGGCATACAATGCGCGTTTAAATGCCAACGCCAGACCACCCTATCAAAACTCCAAATTCTGACCTCGTGGTGAGAATCTGACTACATGGTTAGAATCCTCATAAGGACTTACCCCATAAAGGACGTTGAGTTCAGACTCGTAACTTAAACCGTTATCGAGATATTCGAGAGAAAAATTTAAAACAAAATTTGTTTCGTCTCATTTCCCCCCAAAATGTTAAGTCTACTGACCACACAGCTAAGGAGAAACGACACCGCAGCAAGGATGTACCAACTTGTAGGGACGCGATGCTTTTTGAATCTGCTGTTCGTGTTAGTACATACGCACACGCACGTATACTCTTCCTTATTTGCAGGTGCAACATAGAGATGTTTGTAGTTGTAGTGCTTGTTGGTAATGCAGTCGTGTGTGGGAATAACACGAGAATAGCTCACGGACAGAAACATGTTTGACATATAAGCATGTATTCCGCTTGCTCACATTATGCCACCCCCTCTAAATAACCAAACTTCCAGGTTATTGCTGGCTGCCGATTGTTAAGGTGCGTAAACGTTTGGATTACATGTTATAGTTGACCATATAATAGCGTTTATTACCGCCAATTATTGAGTACCGCCAATGTTTATTCAGGCAAGTAATCTGTGTGGGCTGTTTTGCCCTATATGTACAAACGATCACTTAATCAGGGTCGGCGGAGCTGGGGGGACAAGAGGGGGATAATCCTATCCTGTAATATATAAGGATTTACATTGCTCCCTATTCTGTAATGTTAGATTGCCGAATCTTGGAGGGGATTTATCCCCCATCCCCCCTGTTCCGCCGCCCATGCACTTAATAAAAGTACAGGATAACTTATCCTGGATAAGTGAATAAACACTATACAACGCTTACTACAATAATGCACAAATGGCACAGGAATAAAACAGGGGAAGTATTGACTTTGACTTTAAGCAAATGTATCTCTCCAGCGTAACATGAAGGATAGTTGTGTGGAGCGATTTATTACGTAACTGAAATTTTTATTTTCAGCTAACCTTGTTTTTGGCTGTATTGTCTGTACATCCATTATGCCATCCAATTAACACCCTTTTGGAACAGACAGATTTACTTTATGTTTTTCAAAACCAATGCTTAGGAAGCTCGTTTTCAGACTAGATTTGCAGAAGTTTATCAGGAGGCTTTTTCGAGATTTCTGGACAGCTATAGCTCATATTTTACCAATAATTGTGTAGTTGGAGTTATTTACATATTTACCAGTAATAATATTTATTGCCCTTTCCAAGAATAACAACCTTTTTATTTTTTTTGAGATAAATTATTCTTCCAAAGTACAGAGCAGAACCCAAGAAGATTCCCTGCACGTGTACATTGATTAAAACTAAGTGATGACTTTGTCTTCGCCACATTCCTACAATTATTTTTTAGGTTCATATTTTACCGAGTTTATTCTGGTTATACACATACCATAACACTAACATGATGATTTCTCAAGCCATCACACTCCCCGTCTATAATCCTAGCATACTGATATGATACTTTTCATGACCAAATGAAACAATGGCTCATTGTATTTAAAGAAACACACAAGAGAACACAGTTCCATCTGGTTTATTTTTTCCACACACGTGAAACCTAATGGAAATATGAACTACCGCCCAAGAAGCAACGTTAACAGCATCAAGTCCGAGAAGCATTATTGCAGACCCAGACGAATAGGAGTCAAAACTAGCCAACGTACATACTTGGGATGTTAGTTGTCATGAAGTTCTCCACTTCAGTAGCAATTTTTTAAAGCTATCAGAGGTAAAACACAGAAGTGAAGGTAACCACCCTCAAATAGTTTTAAAGGAAACACTGTGCTTCCTGTACAGCACCATCAGCAGTTCAACTGACCAGGGAAATTGTCCGGTGTTTTGTTTGTTGCTTTTTTGACGTAGTAAACAAGCAAACGTTTTATCAATCAAATTTTATTACGAAGCAAATGCTTCTTATTGCGTTCATGTTGTGTGTCTATCTTTGTTACATACAGTAATTTTGAAATACTTTTACCGCCAATTCATGGACAATATGATCCAGTTTCGGTACCCGAATTTTTAATGAGATGTAAGATTAACCCCAAAGCGTTAAATTGTCATAGAACGTCCATTTCTATAAATAACGATTTCTATAAAAGACGATATATAATATGCAGGTAAGGTATGAAGTCCCCGATATGTGTACAGAAATTTGGTTGCAAAGGTCGTTGTGGTCAAAGGTTATTTAGAAAAAAATCAATTCACGTACAGGATAGGCTGTTTTGCCCAAACTTCCAGTTACAGTTACCTTATGAGGTACTTTTTACGTGAACCAAAACTTGACCCCATAGGTTGAACGTGTTTGTGGGGCAACTTTCACCACACTTTTTATAAAGATCGTCTCCGGCATCCTCTGAAAGCGGACAAAAGTTTGATTTATCCAGGTCAACGGTGTCAGAGGTGCTATGTAGGTAGTTGTATCTCTTGAAATTTTAAGGCGATTTGACAAACTTTGTACAAACATCGCTTATGGTTCCCACTGAAGTTATACACAAATTTGATTCCATAGGTAAACGGAGTTCAATGACATTTAGTATAAACTAATATGTCAGTAACCTGTGTGGCGATTTCTAATAAAATTTTGTATGCATTTAAGCTTAAGTGCTCTAAATTTTTATTTAATTTTTACTTGATATTTCCTACCTTCGCTTCTTCACTATGTCCTTGCCTTATATGTTTATTTTTGCAGATTTACTACAAAACCGACAGTGTTGAACTTTCTATACGACCCATGCAGAGATTTTCTGTTTGATTTGAATGCCCCTAGATACGATATGATTTGAATACTCACAGTGGAACGAAAACACCAGGACCGTCACTCTCCTGCTGGACGAAGGTTTCTCAAATGTCAAGCGACATTTCAGCTCTCTGGTGGGAAAACCTGAGGGCGCGGATAAACTGCCGTTATACATTTCCCCAATAATTCAGACACGTCCGAATTTCTTTCAGCCATCAGATCCCAATTCATCCGACAATGATACAGAAAAAGTAGAGAGTGCTATCGAAACCCTTGTTAATAAATTGGAAGCGGTCACTTATGTCATCAAAGGACTGTTGATTCACCGAAAGGATTTCCGCTCCGTGATAGCCATTAAATCTGCATTGCAACAAGAACGTGACACCTCTAACGTGTCAAATGGCGATTCGCATATTTCTATACCGGATGAGATGAAGTGCCCTGTGTGCTTTGGCATGTTTACTCAAGATATATTTCAGTGTTCCAATGGTCACATCATTTGCCCTTCCTGTTACGCAGAAATTTCTGGATGTCCGGAGTGTCGCATTCGTTATACAAGAAGTGTGAACCGTGCTCTGGAACGGATATTGAGCACCATGGAAATAATAGGGTGCACGTCCTTGGCTCAGTGTTGTTCAAAGAGGTTCACGTATCGTCATGTAGCTGCCCACATGAAAAAGTGCGAATACGGAATGAGTGCGGCGATTTCAAAGTGTGATAATCTTTTGGCAGGGGTAGAAAGTAACGTTTATTTACACGAATCGGAATTGCAAGAAGAAATCCAGGAGGTGGTAAGAGAAATAAGTTATCCGTGTCTGTATGTTTTTATGCGTATTCAAATTTTCTTAAATGCAATGGGAGCTTTTCACTGGCACTTTTATGGATATGCACCCTGTTTTCTTTCTACAGGCCACTGCGGAACTAAACCGGAAGTCTGCTTAAAACCAGTAGAATACTCCACTTAATTTGGTTAACTTGAAACAGCAGTACTTGGAACGGATTTATACAATGAAAGTGGCTCTTCTTAATTTGGAGATGGCGTTAGTTTTTTAAAACTGGAGTAATGAGAATTGCTTACAAGGTATGTTATTCTGGTAAGATGAGCTCCGAAAGTATTGATTTGATAAATCTTATCAGTTTTTACGCTGATCGCAAATCTGAAATCATGGTTTTGTGAAACAAGTAAAGTAGAAAGTTAGGAAGGAAATTAGGATCCACAATTGAACGAAAAGGGAATTGAATTGCTTAAGTTAAGAGTGCGAGCGGCTAATATTTAAAAATGATTTATAGCAAAAATATGCTATATACGTTGACACTAACCAACCACATTATCCAGTTTTTCAATGAAAGTTTTAAAACTGCATGATGTTTTTACACAATTAAATTAAAAGTATAAAAAGATGCAAATATAGCTTACGATTCGTCGGGAAATTTAAAATTTAATTGCAGTAGAAGTTTATTATTTGCGTTGCAAAAAGTGAGCAAGATGTAAATGAGTTAAGTTTTTATTTTTTAATTACTTTACTTTAATTACCGAGGATGTTGTAGTAAATGCAAAGAATAACTGGTCAGTACGAGGTGAAAATTTTCCAGTGGACAAAAGTGGAAATTTCCACCAAAATTGAGAAGAATAGTGGAAGTTTAATTCTATTGATTAACTTCCCACGGAACTTTCCACTTTGGTCCAGAGAACAAAAGGTTTAATTCCCACTAAATTTTATTGGAAAGTGGAAGTTTTAATTTTTTCAGTAAATGAATGCAAAAATCTTGCATCAAAATATGATGTGTGTAAATTAAGCTTGTTAAAACTTGACTTGACTAGCTTAGACTTGATTCTTGGTTTTAAAGTAAAGACCTTTATCTAGACCTCTTAATAAAATTAAAACAAATATAAGTACCGGATCGATTGTACGCAATTTGGAAAGATTGTGGTTAAATAGTAACCATGAATTTATTTATGAATTACATTCATAAATAAATGTTAAAATAGTTTTTTCAGTACGCTTACAAATCGGTATTACACTAACAGTATATAAAAAGGTATACACATGTAGATTTCGTCAAAGGGACTTTTTAAAGATATTATATAAATATTATTTA
>JAHZNB010000776.1:0-18195 GCA_027744295.1 Callyntrura guangdongensis | reverse complement strand
TTAAATTAAAAAATATAACGTTTTGTGTCTATCAACAAAATCTGTTCCCATCGGTAATGACTGGTTCAGAACCTCGGTGATACAATATTAGTAAAAAAAATGCGGATAAAGTAAGGATCAGCAAATACCAGATAATACCTCTGTATAAAAGATGGATTATTTGAACAGGTTGTTACCTCACACATCATCGTCCTAAATGCTCAAAACTATCTCTCGTTTTACTTGTTCGACCCTACACCATTTGATCCATTCCAGATCCAACATTTTTTTCCCGAAAAGAAAAATATACAACGAAAGGGCAAAGACTTGTATAACTTCACAAAAATATTTGTTACCGACAATTCCCGTTTGGTTAAACGTATTTTGTATGTTTTACTTTCTCGTAGTAAGTAAACTATTCTAAACCTTTAACAATGAACGTGATTGAGCTGGCCAATATGTATGAAGCAACTACTCTCTCTCGAGAGAGAGAGACTTTTTCTTTAAAATTCAAAACAACTCCGAAACAAAACCAGGTTTTTCATAGTTCGATCTTTAATGTCCAGGAGAAAAGGAGAAATTCTTGACGATAATGATAACTTAGAAGACTAAACTAGTAACAATAAGTGTACAGTATGCAGATGTAACAATGTTAAGTCCCAACAATGCAATGGTAACGCATGTGGAGTTGTCTGTCAGCGTATCTATGTCGACTATCGTGCATTGTTTCCCTAAGAAACAGCATAAAAATTAGAAAGCCATGAACCCTGGCAAGGTAGCAAAGCAGTAGCATAAAGAGAGAACCGGTTTTCGATGCCTGATTGAACCGGCTATAGAACCCCGACGACTTGAAGTAATAACAAAATTTTCGGAAGAAAGCGAAAAGCATTTAAATTTTTGACTTTGACCATGATTGGTTATTCTTGTAACGTTCTCACTGCCAAAAAACAAAATATTTGGTAACCAGCATGGCAAGAAATGGAAGATTGATTAACGGGGCGAACATTGCAAAGCGTATAATTTACCTACTAGACTTTCTTGTCCTCGTCCTGGTTTTGTCTTCTAATGGGTATTGCTGTTTTATTTACCTTATCATAATATGCATGAGAGGGATTAAAGATGAAATTATTCACCAAGATTTTTTAAAGCAAGATTTTTACTGGAACCTACTTGAATAAATTATTAAACAGAATGCAGAGAGAAATCTTACACACGTGACACGTTAGAATATTTTTGGTAGACTGCGGCATTGTGTACACTTGCATGGTTTGAAATTCAGAGTACCAACATGTCCGACATAATTGCATAGAACTTTTATATTTTTCGACTCTATTTGACTGCGTATTTACTACATGACTAACTATATGCCTGCAGGTAAAGTCAGTAGCACTATGAACAAATTTGCCAAATATAAAACTTCTTATTTTATATTAGTTCGTTTTTCGAAACTTCCTCGGTCCAATCAGACTGTGTTTATAAGGTAAGCTAAGCTGTTGTGCATATTTACAGAAACATACAGAGTTTACAAATATTAATAACCTCACGCAACATTGTGTAAATACTAAAACGGCTAATATTTTCCAGTATTAACCATTGCAAAATATATAGTTATTACTAAATGATAGGATTTCATAAGTACATACGAAAGCAGTAAATATAATAATAATGTACAATTTATACAATTATAAAGGTAGCATATCATTTGGGAAAGTCCGACCGGAGGAATAATATTTATTATAATATTGGGCACATGAGGAATGTAATGTGTGGTATTTTTTTCCAGAAACTGGATTAGTGATTTACCGTATTTCAACAATAGTTTGGTTTACAGATATTACTTTTTACCACGGGAAAACCGTTGATCGCACAACTCAATCTCAGTCCATTGATTACTAGTACGTACGCGTACCAAGTACAAAAAATTCCATGGGAATAAGACGTTGGCTTATTCATTAGGACGTTTTTGACAAGAGTGACCATACTGGGTCAAGGGATGAAATTTTCTTCCCCCAAACCTTACCATAAACCTTCCCAGGGAGCGTCTACATTGGTGTACATTTGGTTGCAATCGGTTCAGAAGTTTTGAAGTTATAAGGGACGTAAATCCCGAGTTAACCAAAAAGGTAAAAAGGCATTATTAAGGATCTCTTCAGATCCTTTATAAAAATGGTATTCGTCTCTGGTCCTTCCGTCCGTCTGCCCGCCCGTCCCCACTATTTTGTCTGCGCGATAACTTTGAAAGGGAAACGAATTTTCAAATTCTGTTGTCGCCAATAGATAGATATAGACCATAGCTAGGTCCATTTCGAAGATGGACACATGGGGGTCAACGGGGAGTCAAAGTTCAACCACGTCCAAATTAGCTCAAACTCGATATACATGTATTTCTTATGTATCAACTCTAGTATACCAAATTTTTATTTGAAATGAGTGACCCCTCTGTGACCTCCATAGGTCAAACATTGTTTAGCCTGTAACTCGCGCCGACACGGTTAATCCGTTCGGAATGGGGTTTTCGACTATCGACTAACAATGACAAGGGCTATAACATATGTCAACATGACATGTTTCCGACCCTCACTTTGGGGGTCAACGGGGGGAGGTCAAAATTCAACCACGTCCAAATGAGCGGAAACTCTGTAAATGGGTACTTTTGGTGTACCTAAACTAGTATAGCCCATTTTTATTCGAAATGAATGACCCCAGTGACCTCCGGAGGTAACCAAAGGTCATTTATTGTTTATCCCATAACTTCAACACGGTAAATTCGTTTGGGATGGAGTTTCGACTATCGACAAAAAATGACAAAAGGTATAACATATATGTCAATATGACATGTCTCTTATCCCTCCTACCTCATATGTATCTACCTCCTACATCCTTCCTCCTTACTACTAGCATAGGCTGTGGAACCGGGGGGGATGGAGGGGTCAAATCCCCCCCTGAAAATTTAGTTTAACATTACAGGATAGGGAGCCTAATTCATTACAGGATAGGGTTGACCCCCCCTTGACGTTCCCTGTTCCGCAGCCACTGACTACTAGTACCTACCTTCTACGTTTTGTAGTACTACCATTACTACTACAAAGTAAATACTAAGAGATCCTTTTTGACATCATTTGAATGGTTTATCATCCAAGTGGATTTGTGCCATAAAAACTAGTTGTAAAATTTTCCATTAAATGTTGCGGTTTAGGTATTTACAAATTACTACATGTGTACGTATCCAACCGACAAGCTCAGACTCTGAGTAAAGGTCATCAAAAGGATTATTTTCCGCGGTCTATAAATAAGCAACATGTATATTATGCATAATTGAACGTGTAGATACAGTACAAACAAACCCTTACAACATAAGTACACAATTTCATTTCGGTAACGTTTTGTACGATGATGAGTATCTGATAAATGTAAAGAAACTCCGTCCGTCCTCAAACTGGAAAAGTATAAAGAGTGCAGGTGCAGAGGTGCACCTAGAGGGTTTACATTGTTTAAGCAATCAAATCCTGCTGCTTCTGCTGGCTGACTGATTAAAGTGGTTTTAGTCAGTGGTTGTGTTTCAACCCATTTACCGACAAGATTGTTGTGCCCGACAAGATTGTAAACGCTTTTTCGAATTTTTTCATTTTTCATATTTCATTTTATAACCGAAACAGGACAACGTTGAGAGAGCGCAGTACTAGAAAAATTTTACAACCAGAAGACCATACGAATTTGAAAGATTTGGCGTATAATGAGGGGTTAATAAATATTTTTACCAATAATTTGGATTTTACTTTCTCATGCTAAAAAGCAATATACAATAACCATAAATTACCTATCGATGCTGTATTATAATTTGCCTGAACATAATTTTTTAGGTCATCAAAATGAGGCATGGGTGACTGGTGTGATTTCTGAATCCAACCTGGAAAATGTCCTGGTTCTTAACCAATCACTAAAACGTGTCCTTACTTCTAGAAAATTAGTCGTCCTTGTGGCTCCGCAGGTTTCTCTTGAATCACGGTATATTTTATTTTACAAATCTAACGTCATCTATTCCATAGTTTTTTGCTAACGGATACATATCTAATTTGTAACTGTGACCACTCGAGCATTATTATTATTGCAGGAAAATTCTTCGAAAAGCATTTGACTATGTATTTTCCTTGGACGACGACGAAATAAAGTCTGTGGCAGGTCATTCTACAGCAGAAGAATTTTCCCTTCTTTTTACATTTGCCCTTCAGGCGTTTTGAGAAATGCGTTTGGCTGGGGCCCAACATGTTTGCGGTGAGAAACTGCGATGAAATATTCAACTTGTGGGAGCAATCGGTTGACAGCGGTATTGTCAACGGTGTTGTGACAACATCTTTATCGAGGATCAGTCAGCACTTTACTTGTCTGCCAAACGGGGATGTGGATTTGTGTCTGCTAAATGCCATCTGTCAAAATGTTCAACAGGATTGTAGAGAGTCTGCAATTTAACAGGGATGGGCAGGGATTTGGAGAGTTTTTAAAAAATTGGTTTATTAATCAAACACCAGAGGATAAGCTGTTGGGTTACATTGATGAGAAGTACAGGCATAAAGTATCATGCAATCAGGAAGAAAGTATATCGGGGTAAGTTGTGACAGTTTTTGAATTTAGTATTTAAATTTATGCATTATAGCTTTATTAAGTTTGCATATTTGAAATTTTGTACTGTAGAGTCCGGGATCACCAAAATCTCTTTTTTGTCCAGTTGGATAAAAATATAGCCAATTTGGTAGACAACGGTACTACAAACGTAAGTAGTCAGTTTGTTATAACTTTTTAAAAAATATTAAATTTAACTTTATCTAGTATTAATTATCCAAAAATTCATTTCCAATTTACTTGCAGTTATTACTACAGCACTGGAAAAATATTTACGTCGAATCTGTAAAACCTCTCATACGGGACCAAGAACCCCTCCTGTTGCCCATCTCTGATAAATACAAAACAGAACCAATCGCTGTTGTCGGGATGAGTTGTCGTTACCCAAAATCAAACTCCGTAGAAGAATTCTGGAATCTCCTTTTCACCGGCAGTGACGCCACCAGTAATCCTCCCGAATTCCGTTGGCTTAGTGAACAATGCATACGCAACGCGGCAGAGTTCAAAAACACCAACGCTGGATTTCTCTCCGTGCCTGTGGATGAATTTGACTCAAAGTTTTTTGGAATTTCTAACAAGGAAGCCGTTTATATGGATCCACAAATTCGTATTCTTCACGAACTGGTTTGGGAATCTCTTGAGGATGCCGGCATGGACCCTCACTCTCTTCGCGGAGTACACGGTGGTGTGTTTATCGGTTCTTGGGTAACCGACTACCGGGATATTCTACAACACTCTGGAAACAATGAGTTTTACCGGTCCTATATGGGAACCAGTATTGGCGCTATGGCAGCACGAATGTCTTTTATGTTGGGAATGACCGGTAATAAATTACACACATTCATTTACGTAAATTTATTTTGTAATACCATTATTATTACCTCTCTTGGCAGGTCCCAGCATTGCCACAGAGAGTGGTTGTTCTTCCGCAATGGTTGCAGTTCATCTGGCCTGCAAAAGTCTTTTGGCTGGGGAAAGTAACTTAGCTTTGGCCTGCGGTGTCAATTTGTTGCTACATCCATTTGACAAGGACGAGATCCCAATGGCTCTTGCATCAGATGGCCGTTGCAAAACATTTTCCACCAAAGCCGACGGTTTCGGTCGAGCTGAAGGATGTGCAGTACTTGTTCTTAAAAGGTTGTCTGACGCAGTTAAGGATGGGGACCGAGTGTGGGGTCTTTTAAGAGGTTCCGCAATGACACAGGAAGGAATCAGCAAGAGTATGGGTACACCCACAGTTCACTGTGAAGCCCTTGCTATGACTCAAGCTTTGCGGGATGCGGGCGTGAAACCAGAGGAGGTTTCGTACGTGGAGGCGCACGGTACAGGGTTAGTTCAGAGATCAATTTACTTCCTAGGGTGTTCTTTGTCGTTACGTGGTTTTTGTCTTTGTCGTTATAAATAATTTTATTTTTTATTCGTCGTGGTTGGGACAGCACCGTGGTTGGCGATCCTCTGGAAGTCAGTGCTATAGCGAAAGCGTACCATTCTAACAACAGAAAGGAGCCGTTGATGATTGGTTCCGTGAAGACCAATGTGGGTCATACTGAGGCGTGTTCCGGTATAACGGGTTTGATGAAAGTCATTTTGGCTTTGCATCACGACGTTATCCCCCCGCATATAAATTTTGACAGTTTAAACCCTTCCATTAATCTGGAAGCTGTACCGGCGATAATACCATTAACTCCAGTGGAGTGGAAGAGAGTCCCGGGAGAAACTCGGTATGCAGGAGTGAGTGCATTTGGGATTGCTGGGACTGACGTACACGTGATTGTAGAGGAGACCCCAGAGGAAATACTCTCCTCATTAAAATTCCGTAAGCATCTGGCAATTACAGAGGACTGTCTTGAGCGACCTCTGCATCTGGTGAGAATGTCTGCCAAGTCTGAAGAGGCGTTAGAGATAACTCTGGAAAAATACAAGAATCACTTTAAGGCTTCCCCAGACGAAGAATCTTTGGCGAATCTTGCTTTCACAGCTAATACAGGTCGGGCCCATTTCTCACATCGAGCTGTTGTGGTAGCAACATCCAAGGAAGAATTCATCCAAAATATTGAACAATTGCGGGTAACCAAGGGAGAGGCATGTACTACAGAAAACTTGGGCAAAGTTTGCTGCTTCCTCTTCACAGGTCAAGGTAGCCAGTATCCCGGTATGGCAAAAAACCTATACGATACCAGTCCTGTGTTCAGGGTCCATTTTGACCACTGCGAAACTATTCTCAGGAAAATATACAAGATTTATATAAAACACGCTTTATGGGGTGATACCAATGGACAAGATACATTAAGCCGGACAATTTACAGCCAAACCAGTATTTTTTGTGTAGAATACGCCCTTATGAAGCTGTGGGAGAGTTGGGGAGTGACCCCAGATTATGTGTTAGGACACAGCCTAGGCGAATTTTGCGCAGCCGTTTGTTGTGGTATTTTAAGTTTAGAAGATGCTCTCAAGTTGGTTGCTGAAAGGTCCCAGCTTATTGATCAGTTACCAGGGGGGAAGATGTTAGTCGTTAAATTGGACCACCAGGGAGTCCTTTCAAAGATGAAGGAATTTTCAAATGGTGATCCCACCAAAATATTAGACATTGCTGCCATAAATTCTGAAGAACAAACAGTAGTTGCCGGAGATAGCTTAACGGTTGAAGACTTTTGCCAGTTTCTTACGGATAGCCAAGTCAAATGTCTTACTTTGGACGCCAGTCATGCTTTCCATTCAAGACATATGGATGACATGCTAGCGCCATACCTCCAAATAGCCCAGTCTGTAACGAAACCTGACAAAGGGCAACATTCTTCTTGTGGGTACATTTCCAGTCTTCGTGGGACTCTTGTGAATGATGCAGTTTTGAACCCCGAGTATTGGGTGGAGCACACCCGTGAAAAAGTTAAATTTCTGGAGGCTAGTAAAAAGGCGTTGGAACTGGGTTGCAAATTTTTTATTGAGATTGGACCTCAGCCTGTACTAACAGCTCTTACCATGCTGAACGCTCCCGTGGGTGCCTCCCTAACATACGTTCCCAGTCTGAAGAAAAAAGAGAACGGCTGGACCACTATGCTTCATTCTCTGGCCAAATTGTATGTCTCCGGTGCGGACGTCGATTGGAAGGGATTTGACCAATGTTATCCTCGCAAAAAATTACGACTGCCGCATTACCCCTTCATTCGGAAAAAGTTTTGGCCTGATGTAAATGCCACTACCGGGGTAAAAATTCATCCTTTACTAGGATCCCCCATTGCTAACGCGTCCGGTGTACAACTATTCGCGGTCGGCATGAATATTAGCAACTTGGAGTGGGTGAAGGATCACGCCATCGGGGAAAATGTTATCTTTCCTGCAGCTGCATTTTTGGAAATGTGTCTCGTGGCTGGAGTGGCCTCCACACAAGGTTGTGTAAACACTTTTACCAAACCATGTCGACCGGTGAAAGTTGAAAATCTTGTGATCGAAGCGCCGTTGTGCCTGTTGGAAGGGGGCAGTAGTGTTCAAGTTCAAACTGTGGTGGAAATGGACACGAGAGAAGATTCTGTCAATCATTTGGTTAAAATCAGTCACAGAATGAGTTCTGACACAACAGGAAATAAATGGCTGAGACACGCCAACGCAACATTTTGTCCCCTGCCCACTCCTCAAGAACAAACTCTGGAGAACTATTCCCTAGACCACATTATCCTTGATCAACTAAAGCCCCACAGCTCAGAAGTTAGTGCTAATGACCTTTACAACAAATTGAGCTCGATTGGTCTCAATTTTGGACCCGTATTCCGAAGTGTGGAGAAGCTGTGGAAAATGAAAGACGCGCTTATTGTCAAAGTAAAAGCTCCAATGGGCGATGTCCATTTGTCTGAATATGTGTTACATCCAGTTATATCCGACGCCATGTTACAGGGAATTATGATGTTTCTCATTGTTATGGAGAGTGATCAAAACAAACTGAGGAAAAAGCTGTACGTCCCCATCAAAGTTGGCAAGTTTGTTTGGATATCGGTGCCACTTGAACAAAACTACAACAACATTTACGTCCGCGTTCACTCCGATGTCAGAGGAGAAGACAACAACTCCTTGGCGTGCTCTGCAGTCCTGATGGACTCCACCGGCAAAGCACTCGCCGTAATGAGCGGAGTTGAGGTGATTGACACCACGGTGAAAGCAGTTGAATCCGTAATAAAACAACAGCAGTGTGCCATACCGGATTTGTGGGAGGAGTCTTGGAAAAGAAGATTGGGTCTTTTGGAGCATCGTCTGGATCTAAAACGCTTTCAGGGTAACAACGAATACAGCAAAGAAATGATCAGTAAGTTATGAGGGCGTATCGGATAATCCCTCTCCAATTTTGGAGCAGATTTACCAGAGTCTCATGGAATTTTCTGGATTAAGCATGTTGCGGGCGTTGTACGACTGTGGGTGGCAACCCAAAATAGGCAAACGCTTCCAGACAAATGATCTTTTTAAGCAACTTGGTATTCAGGAGGAGCACCGACTCTATTTTGGTTTCATTTTAGACGTCCTAGAGGAAGAAGGAATACTTCAGCGTTTGGAGAGTGATGGAGGAGAATTGTCGGACGGCGACTCCAGGAAAACCAATTCCTCCTGGGAAGTTATTTTGGTGAAGTACACTTTGGATCAATTATTAAAGCATTTGCAGTCGTCGATTTATTTGGAAAAATTGACCAAACAGTTCAAATCTGCACAGTTGCTAGTTAAAGTGGGAGAAAGTTTTGGAGAAATTCTTCGGGGAAAGCAAAATGCCCTCAGTATTTTATTTCCGGAAGAGAAAACAAACACGCCCTCTGTAGGAGCATTTTATGAAGAGTATGGTAAACTATTTGGATTTGAGGAACTGGGCGGGGCCGGCTTGACCCAAAGGATGCAACACTTCAAAGATACGATGGCCAGCGAAAGGTTCATTTTGAGGATTCTTGAAATTGGCGCGGGAACAGGAGCTTTTACTAATTTGATGCTACAAGTGCTGGAAAATTTGGGGGTGGAGTATGAATACACGTACACAGACATTTCTGCCGGATTTTTTCCTGCGGCGGAGAAAAAATTTGAAAAATACGTGAAAAATATGAAATTTAAAAAGCTGAATGTGGAAGAGGATCCCTTGTCTCAGGGATTTATCCCGGAGTATTTTGATTACGCTTGCGCCAGTGAAGTTGTACACGCCACTAGAGATATCAATGAGAGTTTGAGCAATGTGAGACAATTGTTGCGATCGGAGGGAAAATTTAACTTGATTGAAACTACCGTGGTTAACAGATACATTACGTTTTTGGTGGGGCTGTTACCGGGATACTGGCGTTTTCAAGATTTGGAGTTGCGACCAAAGCACTGTACCATGCCGAAAGGAAAGTGGAAATACGCCTTTGAAAAGGCAGGGTACGAAGTGGACCACATATTTAGCTGCTTAATGGACCAAAATTCTATGATTTGCGTGCGTAAAAAAGCAGATACGAATTTCTTGGCGAGCCTTCCATCAGATGTGGGAAATTCAAAAAAGAAAGTGTGGATAACGTTCCTGCCTACTGAGGACACTATTATAACTACTTATCTTGCCGAAAAACTGCGGTCAATGAATCGACATCTTATTACAGTTTGTCTTGCAAAAGGTGAAAAGAACGCAGGGGAGTGTGACTCCATTTACAAAATTAACACGGATTTTGAGGAAGACTTCAAATGGCTGCTCAAGCGTGTTTCGTCTGGAGGCAATGTTGTGGAGGGAGTACTCTATTGTTTGGCAATAGACCGCGGTATCACCGACCAAAATCAACTTTCTTCAGCCGTTATTTTACCTTACCAAAAATATGCCTGTTCTACTGGAGAGCGCCCTTCAGAAAACATTGCCAAGAGTGATTGTTCTCACAGAGGGGGTCGTTCCCCTGGAAGATAACGACTTATCTCACTACCACGCCAGCACACTGTGGGGTTACTGCAAGTCCCTATCGAAACGAAATGACAGAGTTTAACTGTCGTTGCATTGACATCACGGATGGTGACACACAGGGACAAGTTAGATGGAATGAAATTTTTGGGGAAATGTTTAACGTTGAGAAAGAGCCCCACGCGGCGTACAACGGGAGGACCAAATACATTCCAAAATTTCAACCGTATAAACCGTCGTTGGCAGAGCAGGATCTTACGTTACCCCAAGGAACAGACAGATTTCAACTGATCCATCCAGAGACAAGGGCCATTCAAGATTTGCAGTTTGGACCTTTGGATCATTTTCATTTGGGGGATAACGAGATAGAAGTACAGGTCAAGTGCTTTGGGCTCAATTTTCGCGACGTGCTAAATGTGCTCAAGCCAACGGAACAGTTTAAAGAGAAGGATTTTGACACAGTGGGGTTTGATTTTGCAGGCAAGGTCATGCGGATTGGGATGAGGGTCACCAAGTGGGCTGTAGGGGATATGGTATTTGGTGTCAATTTTGATGGAAGTGCGTTGCCCAGTCACATAAAAATTCAAGAAGATTACGTCATTGCTGTACCGGACCATCTGCCGCTTATCCAGGCTGCTACACTTCCGGTGGTGTTCTCCACAGCTTATCACTGCCTAGTTGAAGTTGCTCAGTTGAAGCCGACGGATGTTGTGTTGATTCACACCGCTTCTGGAGGGGTGGGACTGAGTGCTATTGACATTTGTCGATATTTCGGGGTTACCAATATTATCTGTACGGCGGGAAGTGTGAGGAAACGAAATTTTTTAAAAAATCTGGGAATTCAGCACATTTTCCATTCGAGGAATACATCGTATGCTGAGGATATCTTAAGAGTGACAAACGGTCGAGGGGTTGACGTTGTCCTGAATAGCTTGACCAGTGAGGGTTTTAAAGAGGCTACTCTTAGAGCTTGCACAAAAGGGGCGTGGTTTTTGGAAATGAGCAAAATAGCAATCTGGTCGAAAGATGAAATGAAAAAACTTCGACCTGATATCAACTATTATCTTATTGATGTGGACATATCCACGGTGACTCCAAAAGATTGGCATCTTCGATTGAAAAGCTTACGTCGACATTTTCTCGACAAACGGGCTCCCAGCCCCCTGCCTATGGTCATGTTTGACGCGGTTAGCATTCGCCAAGCATTGATTTATCTTCAAAAAGCAAGACAAATTGGGAAAGTTGTGTGTCTTATGCCAGATTGGGTGACACACGAAGGTCAACGAACCCCTGAGATCTCCATGTTTAATCCCCGCAGCAGTTACATGATCACTGGGGGGTTGGGCGGGATAGGATTTTTGATTTGCCAGTGGATGATTAGGAAAGGTTCCCGAAATTTGATTCTCGTGGGGAGAAGTCCCCCCAGCGACAAGGTGCACAGGGAAATCTCAAAATTGAAAACGGACCATCCAGACTTACGAATTTGTGTGGTGCGGTGTGACGTGGGGGACAAAACTCAATGTAATGAATTGTTTTCGGTTACGCTTCCCTCCATGTCCCTCCCACTTTTACGGGGGATAATGCATTGCGCGGGCACACTTTCCGACGGCTTTATCACTAATCAAGATTGGGGGAAAATGAGCCAAGTTTTTAAAGCCAAAATACACGGCACCGTGAATTTGCATGAGCACACAAAATCCCAAAATCTAGAGCATTTTGTCTTATTTTCCTCCATTGCTGCTTTGTTTGGTCCACCAGGACAAGCTAACCATTCGGCAGCAAACTGTTTTGAAGACGCTTTCGCTCACTACCGCCATTCCATTGGGTTACCAGCTACCACTATAAACTGGGGTCAGTGGGGAGAAGTGGGGGTGGCCACAGAGCAGGATTTTCCTGGAATTCGACCAATTTCAAATCTTCAAGGGCTAACTGCGTTAGAGCACGCTATGAAAACACATCGTACACAGACGTGCGCTCTGAACGTGGATTCCTTTGTGTTGTGGAGCAAGATGATGCCGCAGTTGGGTGTCTACTTGGATGAGCGTGTTTGGAAAATTTCCACAGGAGGTGGAGGGCTATATATAAAGTCGGAAGTTTTTTGGCAGGAGTATGACTCCAAGACAGCATTTGACGAAAAAGTTATTGTGGTCAAAGACTACACCCGGAGAATCCTCACTATGGTGCTCAGACTGGAAGAAGGGGACAATCTCCGGGACGACGTTGACCTTCAACAAGTGGGTTTGGATAGTCTTGTTTGGGTGGAGATTAAAAACGCCATCATATCTTTGCTCGGTGACCGCATGACGCTCAATACCAATGCCCTTCGAGAATGCAATACCATTAACAGAATCAGTGAAGCGCTGGTAAGACAAATCGAAGGCGAGGACGTGATAGATCTCGAACCTTTGACGAGCCAGCAAGTTGATAAGCTTATCAGACAAGATTGCATTTTAGCAGAAGATATTCGTGCTAAAGAGGACCTCCCAACAGCAGTGCCTATTTCTCAAATTAAAACGGTGCTTCTCACCGGAGCAACTGGCACTTTGGGCGTTTACCTCCTTCGAGAGTTAGTTCAACTCGAACAAATAACCCAAATCATTTGTCTACTGCGGTCAAAAAGGGATCACGCTTCCTTGAAAGATCGTCTTCTGAAGGTGTTAGACAGCCGAGGTCTCTCTGTGGACCTTACCAAAGTGGAAGTCATCCCCGGCAACTGTTCTCATCCCCATCTGGGCCTTGACGACGCCACCTGGCGAGATCTCAGCAGTAAAGTAGACGCTGTTTTCAATTGTTTCGCCAACGTAAATCATTTGGAGCAATATCGAGTAAGAGCCCCACACGTGGAGGATGTGCGTACCGTAAACATTGGTGGCACCAAAAATATCCTCCAGTTTGCTTGTGAGACCCGAGTCAAGCACGTTTTTCACACAGCGTCCATTGTCAGTGTAGCCACTACCAATAAACAAGATGGCAGCATTTGGGAAGGTTGGCCAGAATCCGGAGATTATGATGGGGTGACCTCATTTGCTTATCCAATTTCCAAGTATGTTGAAGACATGCTCATGAAAGAAGCTGTATGCCATCGTCAAATACCCTGTAAAGTGTTCCGGTTACCATATATCTGTGGTGACTCCAAAACTGGCCAGTTTTCTGTGCAACACAATCATTTGATGTTGCGCTACATATTTATCATGAAACAAGGTATCATGCCCAGCAACCCTTTTCCTTTGTTGATGCTGCCCGCCGACCTCTGTGTGGAAATCATGGTCAAACTGGCCTTCAACGAGGAGGTCCCTTGCGACGTGTACAACATCACGCATAACAGACCCGACATTGACCAGGAGTTTCCGGCGCTGGCAGAAAAATTCGGGTTTAAAGTGAACATTGTCGAGTTTTCCGAATTTGCCCAGAGAGTACTAAAATCCGGAGAAAATATCAAGGAGGAAAGGGATGGTCAGGGGGAGGCAACTTTATCCGGCTATCATCCTATTTTACAGGAACTGTACAGAAACGAGGATAATTTGCTGACACACTACAATACAGCCCCGGCATTTAGGCATTGGCTGGTGGGGGAAAATAGGGAGGAATTTTTTGTCAGTAAAAAGATTCAAAAGTATATGCCGCAGTTTTATGAGGGATTGGAGACATCGTTGCAGATTGTGGAAAGGGATTTGGCGTATGCCAGGAGTCAAGGGTGGTTTTAAACAGAATGTACGGCAGAAGAGACTGCGATAGACGGACAGTTTGTATGACCTAAACTGAATTTTTTATTTTATTTGTGAACCCAATGATTGATTGGATGATAATCACTAAAATATTACATAAAAGAAAAACTTGTAAATAAATGCAAATACGATTAATGTAAAATTACCACTCTACTTACATACATCCTTACGTCCTGGCATGCTAAAACTTTTTTGCAACTGCTTTCACTACCTCACTAGATTATGAATGATTTTGCTTTACAGCCGTTTTTAACCTAAAATGACATGCTTAAACTTTCCCGTTTATCACAATAAGATATTCTTTCCGTACTAATGGTTGTAGCAGTGAATAAAAATGGCTAAAGTGGAAATGATATTTCGCTTTACAGCCGTTTTTAACCTAAAATGACATGCTTAAACTTTCCCGTTTATCACAATAAGATATTCTTTCCGTACTAATGGTTGTAGCAGTGAATAAAAATGGCTAAAGAGGAAATGAAATTATTTTTTACAAAACATTTTTGAAATGCATATTATCTGCATTTTGGCGTTTTTTTTGTCTACAGTTTGATATAGAGCATGTAAAATAAAATAATGCAGGGCTTCAGTACATGCGATTATTTATTGACCTGTATATTCACTAAAGCTGACAAGTACAGTAATGTCTGCTAACTAACAATAAGTCTAGGACAAATTACAGTTACACGCCCATATTTTTATGTATACAGCTCTTCTACATCTCACTACACAACGATTACTGCCAATCTAGAAATACAAGGGGGCGGGGCCATACTTACTAATAGCCTTGAAAACTTCAAATTACTAAAAATATTGGACGGTGTAAGTTTGGTGAACTAAAACCGTATAATTAAAATCTTACCTGTAGTTCTTAACATTCAGTACATATACGTTCGGTTGCGGTAAAATAAATGGACATGGAGTCTTTAAATTTAAAAATCTCAATCTAAAAATTTAGGGGCACGTGTGAGGGTGTTTCTAGGATTTATTCAAATTTCAGTAAAAGCCGCCGACAAACGGTATTAAAAACAAAAAATGGTCAGTTTTGTTGGCACAGGATTACTAAAAATGGATATGAAAAATACTTGGGATTATTCTCAACCTATACCCTGCTTTCGGATAACTTTCGGTGAACGCTATCTAAAATTAGATATTATCAGCGCTACTTACAACCATCATTGTGAAAAATGACCGTTTTTGTTTGGTAACATTACTTCCTCTAAACTTGCTACTTTCTCCAAGAAGAACATTGCTCCCATTTTTGCTAAATGCTTTAAATCGTGACACAGCGCTACAGTCTAAACAAAGTCTGCTGTTGTTGGTTTGAAAATTTAATATGTGCGCTGATGTTAATGGGTATAAATGGGTTTATGGTTACCTGAGCAATAATTTTTGTTACGTACGGTTTACTGCTCTTTTCCTTGTGTGTTCTTTCTACTTTTTACCCAGTCTACCCATCAATTTACCATTTCACCACCACAACACGAACTACTTTAAATTGCGTCGTTGTCGGCAGTCTTTTTTTTATACACACACGCTGTTTACCCCGCTGCTCTTGCAGTAGAGCAGAGTAGGTATCATCATTATCATCCTCACAAAACCAGAGGAAAAGTTGGTCCATTTATCTGAGAGTTTATACAAGTGCCGGGTAAAGTAATCACATGAAATGATAAAGTTTGGATAAATAATGAGCTGCTCTGCTGCTAGTTGGTTTACGGTTTCCAGGCTGCTGTTGTTGTCGTGTTATAGTCAGTGGTAAAGCCTTGCTACATTTTAACGTTGCGGCTGCATGTTCGAAGGCCAGGCCGGGCGGACATAAGGTTTCGTATCGTTGGCTGTGTGAATGGGAGCGCCTGGTGGAACTTTTTTGTGTAACGCAAACAATAAATGTTATCATATAACAGTAACACTATTAATATGCTTATGTATATGTCTGGAGTGTACATTATATTCCCACCAACTTGTTGTTGGGATTACTGCTGAAATTAAAATCAGCAACCAGTGACCTCTCAGTCGACACATAGCCTGCACAGAATTAACTTTCCCTATCCACATTAATATTATTATCTGTTCGGAGTGTTTGCTGTACTTTCTATAATATTTCATTGTGGTCGCCATGTTTTACGGTGGACATGAGCAATACTTTTAACATATGCCTAAGAAGATATAGAGGTTACTTCCTAAGCGATAGGGACACATACAGCGAATTCTTAAGTTTTCAATTCTCAACTATAAGGTTTTCTACTAACTACAGTGACTCAAGAGATTTTTTCTATCTAAACGTTGATGTAGTTAATGTATACATTAATACTATTATCATTACAGGTTGGAGCTTTGTCTTATTCTTGAACATTCAGGGACAGTACCACGGGAAATGATGATTTAAATGACATAGTCGCCCACTACACTATCATATCTAGCTCAAACTTGGTATACTTGTCTTATATGTATGTTAAAAGTCAAAGAAATAAAAGAGGATCTCTTGTCACAGGATGTGCCTAAATAAACCTGCTATAATTGCAGCTATAGAGAGACACGTAGATGAAAATCAAGTTGATAACACCAGTAGTATACCATGATAAGAGTATGAAACCCTGTTAATTAGATATCATAAATAATGTTGAACAAGCTACCAAATCATTAGAGAAGCCTTTAAAATGTACAAGTTTATGTACAAAATGTCATATCTGATTTGATTGCCTCTACAAAGCTCTGTAAATGTAACACATGAGTAAAGTTTAGTAACGCGCACAAACGGTGTTAAGAATTAAAGAAAAAGTCATATGACATATCATGTATTCTGTCTAGGACAATGCATCGTATCACAAAATATATACGGACAATATAGAGCGATGATGATAATTAAAGGATGAAGATGAAACTGATGAGAACAATTACTATCAATGCTTTTGGTTGTTTTCTGACAGTGATAATGATGGTGTGTGTATTTAATCATGATTTTACGAACAAGTGTGGTTGATTAATGATAATGCAGTTGTAGTAGATACACCTGAAGTAGTGAAAGTGAAAATTGTCATGAATAAATACATATTCAATAATTAAGTTGGCACATTCTCACTATCGCTATTATTAATGTCAGTTTGATAAGTTGCATCAACTCAATGCACCAATAATATCAATGCTAACAGGACCCTGAGAAATGCAATAGTGTACGATACACAGTAAAGGTTATACGGTTGAATCACAATTAGATTGATCAACAACCAGATCATATTCAAATTTTATATCTGTCCTTGTACAGTTGTGCGCTCACTTGTCTGTCACCATTGTCACTGGATATGCGATACCAGGCGTGATCATCAGCAGTATAAGGTACGTGCTACCGGAAAGTGGTATTTTTATAAAATCTTTTTTGAATTTAGAATAGGTAATCCCATTTTTTCTGTTTCAAAAAGTTTGATATGCTCAACAAATTTTAGAAAATGAGTAAAGACTGCAGCCATGATGGAGTTTCCATCATTCCCGGAAGTGAAAAGGACATTACGGAAGCATGGATTGAGAAAGTGGTAGGGATGACCCCTATTCCAAATTCCATATCGGTTGAAGGAAATATTCAAGATGGACTTGGATTTTTAAGTTACATGGTCCGAGTTTCTTTTCAAACAAAAGATAATGGAATGCAGCATATAATAGTGAAATTGCTTCCAATGAAACCAGAATTTAGAGAGTTAAACCTGAATGATAACATGGACTTACGAGAAATTCAGTTTTACGACAAAGTAAAGCCACAACTTATCGAAATCGACCCATCTCTTCAAGAGAATATTTGTGCATTTTACGCTGGAAAATTTACTGACCGTTCCGGGGAAGGTGTCCCAGCTTCCATGTTGGTTATGGAAGATTTGAGACCATTGGGGTATCAAATGTATAAGCCCGAGACGGTTCTGTGGAAGGATAACTTGACCAAAGTGGTCACATGTTTGGCAAGGATACACTGCGCCGGTTTGACCTTAGAGCGCACCAGAAACATGACCA
>JAHZNB010000775.1:0-58783 GCA_027744295.1 Callyntrura guangdongensis | reverse complement strand
ACCGTGGTGCGTAATAGTAATGGCACAACGTGGTAATACTCTGTAATGCCATAATGCTATCACTTATTTGTCTGCTTTGTTCATTTACGATAGTGATGATGATATTATTGAGTCTAATGTGCTAATTAAAATGGCTAAAGCACTACTTACACTCTTATCATCATATGCTTGGATGAAGCGAACATAAAAATGCCCGTTGGCACAGTTTATATTTATGTATTAATCTGCTGCTGAGCTATGTCCTTTGAGAGACGTGGATACAACAACACGATGAAAGTACGACACGCATATATAAATCGTCACGAGAGTAACTTTATGGAGGTTTCTTTAAATTACAATAACACTAAAATGTAACACTGGTAATAATAATGATAATGAGATGCACTAGAACGAATGTAGGTTAATTATAGTCCGTTATCATCATGTTAAAAGGTACACAATATATTCTTAATTGATGTGTTGATATGCATAACATGGGATGCAGGATAGAGAAACAAAGCGGCATATACATAAACCGTTTAAAACTGTGACGCTTAAATGTAATAAGTACGTACTAACAACACCAGCAATGCGTAAAGGGTTTATCCCACCAGTAGGAACGAAAGGAAGCACCCGCACACATCTAGACAATAAATACAACAATAATATGCATAAATTTGTACAAATTTCAAATACAGATTTCTAGTTTCAATTCACACTACCTATTCTTACGGACTGCATCCTTCCGTAAGTGTCAATAATGCATAAATAAGCGAACACGCAAAAGCTGTTGAGCTGTTCGGTAAAATGTAAAAGTTTCATTCGACTCTAGTGAAGCATTTAAGAAAATAAGAATATCATCATGTATACCTTCGTGTGATGAAGGTAACTGTTACACTTTTATTGTTGCATTACGCTTGATGGAATATTACTTATGATTCATGATGATTATAAATGACAATTCTTCTGATGTTGTTGATTAGATGGGGTATTATATGTTTGTCTTGATGGTAATATGAGTGTAGAAACTGACAACATAAAATGACAATTAAAAAGTTTCATTTCTGGTTCATGTTACGTTACATTACAAATCACCAATTTGCATTCTCATTAGTAGATAATTCTTTAGCAGCAGCAGCAGCAGCAAATGTACATGTTTTATGAACTATAACGATTAGTTCCCATCCCAATGGTGGTCTTTGAAAGTATTTCAAAGTAATTTGCCGACTATTACATGCATAATTCGTTGTTGGTGGTAAAGTGACCGACTAAACGACCTAATAATCATAACTAACAGGGCACGTGGGCATTCTTTTAATATTATTATCTTGTAACTCGGCTGACACCTCGCTTGTTTCATTATCATTCAATGCGGGATTGTTATTCGTGCTGTTGCTCTTAACAAGCTGAAAGAGTAGATATCAGCAGCAAAAAAAAAAAAACTTGATTATTTCTTGGAGAAATGACTGAACGTTTAACGTCGATGCATGTGACCTGTTACAAGTAACAATAACCGGTACTTAGGTACATTGTTATTAAGAGTACGATTATTGGAGAAGGTTCAAGGTAGGAAATGTATGAATCGTCGGCACGCATTTATACTTGAGGTCATTTGCTCATTGAACTTGTAAGATTTTAAGCTTTCAGTTAATTTGTAAGATAGCTCGAGTAAGTGCTCCTATGCGCGAGGGTACATCTAGGCAACCAATGGTGTAAATGAAAGCAGCCATACAAATCACGATAATCCAATTACACTAAAAATGCGAGATCACGAAATTTTCTCTACCATTTACCAAATCATATTTCATTCGTCCTCTTTCATGAACACCGACGTAGCACGACTGCAAATAATAATAGAGAAAAATAGTACGAACGTCAGGGTAATAGTAGTAATAAATTGTACCGACCCAGTACCGATTCAACGCCAAGACACACTTTCCAGTAAATCGGAAATCCTAGCGATAGATATCTGCGTATTTTTGTGTTTTGTGTAGACTGTAGGAACAACGACTATACGACTAAAACATGAAGATATAATATTATGCACACCAACCGAACAGACAACCCAAGTTGAATAACCAGCCATAAACTAGCGTCTGTACCGTGCTTGGCTTATTGAACGATTAAAAAACTTAGTCGTCGTGGTAGGGATGTACTGCGACAGGGTTAGTCTTTTAAAAATAATTTTTGGCCTTCCGTCAAGGTTTTCAGAATGAATCAATGAATCATTCTTTCATTGCTGAATTCATGCTCAGGTTATCATTTTATAATACAATAATAATATTTCATCTTGCTACCACAAAGAAGCAAATAATATATTGCAAGTTTGGCACACGTGCTTTACTAACTTGACCAGCTTATAAAAACCTTTTACATTTTAACACCGTTTTCCCCTTTATGAAAGCAGAGACGCATTCAAGCTATGGTCATTCTACTGCAATCAATGTCATTGTGCTTTGGTGGCTGTCTTTGTACAGTCAGTTCCTTTTGTATGACGATATGTTGTGCAGTGTCCTATTATTATTAAGATAATATCTCATCTTCATCAACACAGTAATATGATGACCTACAACTTAATGCATGCATGTAGCAGACATGCGTAATGATAAATTAGCTGGTGTATGTAATGATGATAGGTCATTAAGATGATGCATTGGCTGTGAGTTTCATTCATTGTGTAGAGGGAGAAAAAACGGAGACATCGTAAATTACGTTCCACTGACAACAACAACAACATTATTAGCAACAATACCAGAAAGAACGCGCAATTAATTATTTATCAGTGAGGAGCATTAGCAGTAGTCAGTGAGTTTATGTACAACATGAGAAAGTGTTCAAACGAGCGGAGAAGTGAACAGTTATTTTTAAACTCTACTTAATCATAATCATCTTGTTCAATCATACACATTGCATTGCAGTCTACTCAAGCTATGCAAAATATAATCTGTACGTCAAAAACATTTTCTGTTACTTGTACTGTGTATATAAGCAGACCTGCAGAATATAAACAGCTGCCGCGCCGCGTAATTTTCTCATCAGTTTTCCCGACGACTTATAATATGCTCTCATCCCGTCATCATTATCGTTAGTTGCCAGTAAAGCAGTACTTGCGTATTATTTTACAGTTAACAGTATTAAATGCAATATGCATTTTCTTTCATATATGTAATTATGATAGTCATCTCGGAGAGTCCACCAACCAAACTACACGTCACGTTTACAACTCTATTAAGTAATTTCACGATAAATATCTTCATTTTATGTCAAAATGTAAGGGAAATGTGAAAGATGTGGAGTGTGTATAGAATGTGCTACGCTGCAAAAAACGAAAAGCAGAGATATATGCACATAACATGTATTGATACTATGTTTAAATATGATTGGCGAGTAAACATGGTTTCTTTCAGTGACGAAAGGATACTGTGGTCGTTAACTTAAATGATGCTGCAATTTTTGTTATAAAAATGAGCGAATCTGAATTAAATAATGATGGCGAAAAGGTCACTTTCTGTTCTTGGAAGAACATTGCCTTGATAAAGCTTTTAAAGTTGTATTTATCCATTAAATGTGATGTGTGCGTATTTTTTTCTTTCGAAAAATGTAAAATATGATTTCTGCTGCTGCGTCGTATAATAAAAGGCATGAATTTTGCGAGTCACTATTTTTGTTTTTTTTAAAACGTCGACTTTTTCGATGTGCAAAAATGTTCACGTGAACAGTTTCAGCGTCGTAAGTATGAACATCGTGATTAGGGTTTAAAAAAAGTAAAGACAAGAAAAAATTTGCAGGAAGCTGTGCTGATCCTGTTTTCGTGACCTAATCTGAAATTTAAAAATTACAAACAAACAAAATGCAAAAAAAAAATATTTTTTTATCTGTTGCAATTCTGCATGTCTTATCGCACCATTTGACAGATATATCGCATCAGTTTTTCTAGCTCCACCTTGTAGCCCTCTATCACGTCCCGTAGACATCTTCTATAAATTCATTGGGACAAGTGTTTCAACACTTATTTTAAGACTACATTTTTTTTATCAACGTTACATTTACTGGTTTCAGTAAATCGGACGGGATAACAAGCCATAAAGTTCAACGTTGTTTATAGTAATCACGCTCATCCTGTGAGGAGAGTGTTTTTTTTAAAGCAATTTTCTATTTTCTGCGCTGTAATGCCAATTTTGACTTTAGAAAACCGCTCCTGTTTCTTATCCGCACAACATTTGCGAATTTTCGATTCCTCGTAACGATAGTTGTTCTTTGAAGTCGAGAAACTAGTAATTTTGGTGCAACACTACAATTTCTTGGCAAAGTTGAGTCAACTAAATGTAGGCAGTCAAAAAATACGAGGATTATGCAAAAATCGTAATTGCGACTTCAATATCATTTTAATAAACGTTCACATCGTCCTCTCATTCCAACCGTATGCACTTGTAAGAATTATATTCAATAAGTAAGTGTAAATGCTCTTGCCTTGCCTGTTTAAACTTTTAACGCGTACGCTGTTTTAAACCCAGATAAAAAATAATACATTAAATATTTCGACAGCCTTTAAAAGTGGCGATAAAAGTTCATTTTTATTCTCTCCTCATCATCAGCAAGCAGCTATATTCGCCGTAATTCTCATCAACTTCTTCCTCCCCCGCATGGCTCATAATCAGTTTAATTTGGTGGAAAACTACTGCCATGTGCTACTTTCCTGTATATATACTCCACTCTATCAACTATAATATACATACATGCTGCGGTATTGAAGCTTCAAAGACATTAACTAGAACAGCAGTAATATGTTTTTTCATTATATAATCATCCCTTCTTCTTCCTCAACCTAATATTTTTTGGCTGCACTCCTTCCTCTCATCATCATCGGATCACTCTGTACATTAAAAACTGCGTTGTAACCATTTTTATTTTCGTCCACTTTAGCACTACTTTATATTTATTAACTTTCGGATAAACGAATCCTCATGACAAGATCCACTTCCTCAGTGGCCCCAACTAGCCGAAGGGCGACTGCGTCAAAAATAGCAACTATCACTACCATATTACAAGCACCCGCAATAATGCCACTGCTCCACCGAGAAACCAATTTAATCCACGCGTGTTCCACTCTGGAACTCTCTGGTGTATTGTTATAATTACGTTGCTCCTCCTTTTTCTTCTCCGACAAAACCCCACTTACCATATCGCCACCACCACTACTGCCTTATTTTCAGATGCCAACCACATGCATACATTGTTACCATCTGAAAACTGAAATGATGTAAAAAATTATGCGTGCTATCAATATGTTACACTTTTACTCGTCGCACATATGAACATTCATAAAACGCCTAAAATTATACACATATACGCCTGTTTTGAACCTGTGGGGCGACCATTGAACCCTAGAGAGCGTGATGAAGCCAAGAAGTAAAAAAATATATCCCTACACCATTATATTTTTACTTTAGGTGGTACGGTCGTAATAGTAGCAATAACACACAAGTAACCTACATTTAATTGATTCGTGTATCTGTCTCTATTCGCTCTGGTCTTGTCGCTGGCAACAGGAGCAGAGGAGAACAAACAACGCACACAACGCAACGTGGCGTGGTTTTTTTTAGTTCGTGTGTGTGTAGGACCATGTTTTTTTCTCGCACTGGCTCACTTACTTGGCTGGCTTAATTTACTTATATTTTTTGCATGTGTGTGTGTGTGTGTGTGAGTTTACCACGATGGAACACCAATTCTACATGGCATCGACTTCCATCCTATAGAAAGCTGGCATGTGTGACTTTTCTAGCAGACTGGTTGGTGTTGGTGGTGGTGGTGAGTGAATGTTTCCTTTTGTTGTTTCGGTTGATGTGAGAGACGAGCGTATAAACAAAGCATCTCACTCCTTTCCTCTCGCACATAAACATGCATTTGCATATACACCTCTAGTTAGTTCGCTGAGCATGCATGCGTAAGGTGAACAAAAAAATACACGAAATCTGTTGCTGAATTTAGTTGCGTTTCTATGTGTGAGGAGTGTTGTGAGAAAGGAAGTGAAGGCTGTTTTATTTTTTGGCTCTCTGGCTGGATTTATGTGTACTATATTGAATAATGTTGGTTAGTTATATGGCATATAGGAGAGAAGTGGGACTTTTGGGACGCCCAGTTTCTTTGCCTTTCCTAATCTTCGTAACTATTTACAGTGTGTCAGGCATAACATATCAACGTAATTTATGAAATTTATATGGTATATTGGTACACACACGATACATGTATGTATACCTTTAACGTAGGTATGTAAAGTCTCAGGGGGGAAGAAATTCGGCACTGCGGAAAGAAGTTTTTGTTTTGTATATTTAATAATAGTAGAGCCAATTTCAACGCCGTAGTAGTAATTCCTGCCAAAAAAACACGCATAAAGGGTATTAACACAATTATTTATTGACTGTACCTTGGTATAAGGTACGAACAGTTGGAGATGTAATTTGGGAAGGTGCTGCTGCTGCTGCTCCGATATGTTGATGAACTTCTAGCGAAAGCTTGAACGCTTCTTAAGAAATTCGGCACTGCGGAAAGAAGTTTTTGTTTTGTATATTTAATAATAGTAGAGCCAATTTCAACGCCGTAGTAGTAATTCCTGCCAAAAAAAACACGCATAAAGGGTATTAACACAATTATTTATTGACTGTACCTTGGTATAAGGTACAAACAGTTGGAGATGTAATTTGGGAAGGTGCTGCTGCTGCTGCTCCGATATGTTGATGAACTTCTAGCGAAAGCTTGAACGCTTTGTTGTTGTATTATTATTATCGCATAGTTTTTTCTCTGGCTGTCAAGGTTTTTCCCTTGTGGCAGGCAGGTCGGTAGTAAAAAGAGACAAGGCAATCATCTCTAACTATCCATGCAGTTTACCACCAGAACTATTTTCTTGAACAGTCACTAGAGAGACGAAGAAGAAGATTAATATACCGAGTTCAAGTCAACCAAGCAGTACGCTATAAGTACAACAAATAGCAGCCAAGTCAATTTTTTAAAACATCCTTTGTTGACAGCGTAGTTTGTTTCTAGTTGAACGACTCAACCATAAAATATTATGTATGCCAGACAGATAGACTAGAAAGGACGAGGAAACACACTCTTTTATTTAGACTTTGTTCTCTGTGTGTATACTCCTGTCTTTCCTTGTTCTTCTTTTGTTGACAAATTTGTCATGTTTCGTTTGGAATATGAGAAAGTACAACAGACCGTTAAAATTTTAATGGATGTTGTGTTGGCTTGGTCTCTCTCTGGACGTATAATAATAGGCAAAATTTTACTGTCAGTGATAAAATGCAGTGCAAATACATATTTATAGTACATGATCTCCAATGTTGTACAGGGAAAATGTGCTTTTGCAAGGGAATTGAATGAGAAACATTTAAATGACGACCGTGGCTTACTATTTTTTGACTGATGTTCTACCGCATCTTGTTTTACTGGTGTATCAATCAAGCCATGATGATAGAAATGATGTTGTGTGTAATTGGAATTAGGATCTTTAATGGGTTAGTGTAATGTTTTTGATGAAAATAAATTACTGGTTACAGATAAGAAGGGTTGACGGCATAAAAATTCAGGCTAGCTGAAAAGTAGTTAGAAAAGGCTTATTTGCTTTGAGCAGTGTATGTAGTTACTTTCAATTGACCTCCTTTTAAAAATGACAGCGTTGACAAGTTCATCCAATTATGCGTACATATGGGCATGCTATAGAAATTAATAGTATTATATTTATTAAATTTCTGTCGTAAGCTTTCATCGTCATGGTCAATAATAATCTGTAACCATTGTACTGTAATAAAATAAAATAATAAGTGGAATTTTTCTTAAAGTATAAAATATTATTGTTATTATTTCTTAAACTATAAAATCTGAATTATGGTGACAATTATGATGTTTTTTTATTGCAGCCAGGGATTCCGCGCATCTCTCCAATGGCAACCACTGACAGACACCTCCCACTGACTCCGCATCATTTTCCTGTGAGTACAGCACATGAATTCGATGAGGACGATGATGGTGGAGGTGAAACGGGTACAGAAGGGATTCCTACAACATCCCATCGACTTACTAAGGATAGTGTTGGTAGTTTGGTCTGCGTAAAGGGCGGGCCGATTGGTACTTTGCGATACTTTGGCAAGACGAAATTTGAGGAGGGTGATTGGTGCGGAGTCGAGTTTAGTATAGCTGAAGGTAAAAATGACGGTAGCGTAAAGGGTCATCGTTACTTTACATGCAAGGACATGCATGGGATATTTGCTCCTGCTTCTGTGGTAACACCAATAAGCTTTACAACCGCCGCACTCAACTCAGGAATATCGATAATGCCGGGTGAACAGTTTTCACCGGTTGAGGTCAACAATCGTCCAAAAGGTCTGCCAATTTCATCAACAAAGTGTTCAAATTCAAAGCTGCCTATTAATTACGATTCAGAACCTGCCAGTGAGATAGCACCTGTTGCACCAGCAAGTACACCAGTTACTGAAGATGCAAATTATTTAGCCTTCGTAGCGCCTCCATTAGGGATCAAACGATTGAAAAAGGAAAGCAAACGAGGCAAGGATAGCCATCATCGAATAAACCCACAGCAGAAGAAAAAGAGAAAATTGGACTCCAGCCAGAAACAATATTGGAACGATGATGACGTTGCTAGCGCCTGTTCCACGCCAACAACGACAGGCAACAATATTAATGTCACTAACAAATGCACTCCCTCTTCGCAACTTGGAATTGTAGGAGCACTGATGTCGCAGAATATTGACCTTCCCAATTTACTAACGGTCACACACAAGGAGGAGGTGTTAGGAGCAGCATTTAATGATAGCCCCCTCCAATCTCCACCTGCGACATACAGAGAAATGCATTCATCTCGGTTGGCATCCTCTACACCTTCTGATTATGCTAGACGAGTCGCTATGTCGAAAATGGAATTATTGCGTATGGAAAAGTGGGGTAGTGCTGGAGGGACGCCAAGGACCTCTAGACAAGGAGAACTGAAATTCAACACTGCAGATGGGAGACCATCACTCTTACCAGATTTTTGTCCTAGAGTTGATTGTACTGACAAAGCTTGGATACAATCTGCATTACGACCTACAGGGACTCCAGGAGCTACTACATTTGACTTGGAAAGAAATCCACTCCCAGAGGAAGTTTTTGATTCACTTCCTTCAGCTCTGCAATCAGAAAATAAACAGGAGGATGAAGACCAAAGGGAAGATACAGCATTGGTTTCTCCAGTTAGCTCCACAACCCGGGATGATATGGCCCCTGAAGCTATTATCAATTTAGAATCGTTCCCGGCCAAGCGTCCCAGCTCCATAAGCCTTGCATTTCCAGGTTTCTCCTCTGAGGAGTCTTCTGAGCAAGGAATCTTTGGTGTTTCCACTCCTGAACTAATCGGCGGGGATAGTGCGTCCCTAGCTCTATCCATTCCAACAAGCGGTTGCAGCTCTCCTGAGGTACCTCTTGAAGATAACGACAACGAGTCTAGTCTCGGTCTTCTCACACCAAGCCATCTTCAAGACTGTTGGAACTCTAATGCTAACGACGAGGATATCTACCAACATCTTCGCAGCCCTTCCGTTGATGATCTGGAAGAGTTTGAGGAAGAGGATAAAACGGTAGATCAAGACTTGCCCGAAGGATGCGGGCTAGTATCAGCACCCTCTCTGAACACTTTCAGAGGACGAATGTCGAACAGCATGCATGGAGCCTTGGTACTTAATGAAAATGACGGTCTTACCAACGTTCATAATCATCCCAATTCTATGCATCATTCTCTCCACGAAGGACTGTTTCTTCAACATCCTAGCCAAGGCAGAGTCCGCCGAGACAGAACATACACACAGTTGCCCACCATTTCCAATTTTAATCAAAAGCTATACCAGGAAGACTCTCAACAGCAAAATCGTCAACAACAACACACACATGCTCATCAGCACGCACCTTTGAGTTTTCGTGGTAGTGGGAGTGGAAGCGGAAGTGGATACTGTGCAAGTGACCCATTTACTGATTCCGATTTTAATACAGAAAGTGAAGCGGATCATGATCATGACGAGTGTAGCAGTTCTACCCATGTTTCTTCTGATACTGCTACTGTCACAAACGGTGCTGTGAGTGCTAGCACTCACGTTAATTCCACCAGTCTAAAAAATCGTGGCGCTCGAGTGATAGACGGTGCTCTTTATACTAGTCATCATCACCAAAATGGCAGTGCTGATCGTGCTAGCCCATCGCTTCATAATACGAATCAACAGCATCAACATACGCCTCAGCATCATCTCCCTTTCATTCACAACCGGCAAGAAAATACTAGCTCTGCTTCTGCTTCCGTTACAGACAGCGCTATCTCAGTTGGCAAAAGTATGGACATGATTTCATCCTCCATTTCCGTTTCAGTTTCTTCCAACTCGGCTTCTGCGTGTGCATCTGAAATGGAATCCAGTGGTTTTTACTCTGACGCCTCGGAACGCAATCCTTCAGGAGGTTCAATAATGTCAGAAAGTGACCATGTATATGGTCACCATCAACATAATCATGGACATCGTCGTTCCTCCAGACATTTATCAAAATCTTCTAGTGACTGTGATGACTCTTCTGTAGCTTTAAGCTTGGGAATGAAAATGATGCCAATGAAACCACTTACGCAATCTGAGGATGATGACTCAGTTCAGATTCTCTCCGCTAGTTCAATGTGCAACGATGACGACGACGACGAAGTGGAGTGCTTGGATGACATGTATAGTTTGGAATTAGCCAATTCCCTCAACGAAACCCTGATTTCAGCAAATGAATCCAGAGAAACAGTAAAACTGGCGTCATCCAGCTCTGCATCCACAGTGGAACCTGACGGTAGTCCTAAAAAGGTAGCAATTGTGAAAACCAATCCTCCCATTGTAGAATATCAAGCCGATCCTTTGCGAGAAAGACATAATCTTGCAGAAAAAACTGGAGATCAACAAGTCCCCAATATGGATGACGACATGATGATATACGATGACGATGAAATGGAAAATGAAGTGGACATGCTTGCTGATTATGAAAATTTTCCTGGAGTAGTAGAGAGAATGGATGAATCTTTTGGTATGACAACTGGGGAAAGTGACACCACCCAAAGCACAGACCTTACATCTGTTTCAAGAGTCAATTGTCAGTTTGACGAATCAGATCTGGTAGATATGGAAATGGAATTGGATTTGAATAGATCTACACGCAGTTGTGGAGTCAGTTCACAACCGTCTCCAATGACAGCTAACCACAGTATCCTACTTGAAGGTGGAGGAGGTACTTCTGATCATATTTGCAATGGTGGTGGTGGTGGTAGTAGCTCTGGGGGCTTATCATGCTATCGCAGTCAAAGCGTTAATTGCATTGCAAGTCTAACCTCTTCCACTTCTTCTGCATCCACAGTGACAACCAAAAGTTGTGTTACAGCTGGCGAAGGAGGGCTCGTTCCCGCCACCACAAAAACAAAAAACAAAAAAGGAGGGAACAGCAACGCTAGCGCTTTGCTGACAACAACCAAAAGTAAAGAACGGTCGAAAGAGTCGTCAAAACAAGCTGGTAATGCTGGATCCAAAACGACGAACATTACCACCAACAGAAGCAGTAAGGAGGCTTCTAGTGGAAGCGGGAATGCAAATGTCATTTCAACCACAACTGTCGAGTCTACCGGTAACGTGGCGAATGGCAGCGAGAATACGAATATCAACAGAAACACTACTGCTTCCGCTGGGAGCTCCAGTGGTAGTAGCAAAGTTCCAGCGGAGCAGAGCAGTGTTGTGTCAACCACGACACCCGGCCGTGGTGGGGGTAGCGCTGTTACCGCAAACCATCGTTCCAATCGCATGTCTGCTGCCAGTGAAAAAAGTTCTTCAGCCTCTACAACTGGAGGGGCTCGAAAAAACACAAGTGTTTCTGGTGGAGGAAATAACAGAGGAAATATTAGTTGCGGCAGCACCATCAGCAGCTCTTCAGACTTAAGTAAATCCAGTAAGTCATCTGTGACCGCCATCTCAGCTAAAGGAAACGTGCATGGAAGTACAAGAAGTTTGGCCAGCGTTGGACTAGCCCCTCCACCATCCTCGGTCCCTCCTAATAAATCAGCGTGCAGTGCAGCCGCCAAGAAACTTAACAAATGGGACAAAGTAATGTCCAAAATCGCAGAGAATCAACACAAAACAATTAATGTGAAGGACGTAAAATCCAAAGTGTTTAACAGTGGTTGCGTAAAGGCAGGTCCCGGTAGCACTTCATCAGCACCAGGAGCCATTGGTTCAACATCTGCAGCTAGAAGCAATGGTGCTGGTGGTAGTGGCAAAATGGTGAAAGGCGTGAAAAGTACCTCTCGTGTCACACTTGTCGATCGCAGTAACGAGAACGATCCCCTTGTACCACCTGCCGTTCACCGACGCCAACATCATTTTTCATCACGGAGTTCAACCGTGAGTGATTCCTCTATGGATGATCATCAACCGCATCGCGGACCTCCACCTGCCAAGCACCATCGTAAGTGGCAACTAAAGTTTTTATTGTCCATATATAACTGAGTTTACTACGATATTGTTGGCCATCCATAAAAATTAACGGAACGTCGTAACATGATAATAACGTCGAATAAAAACTTTACTACCGAAAAGAGAGATTTAAGTGTAGTCTGATCCTCTCCTCTCATATTGTTCCACTAAGGTTCTAAGTGTCTTTCTACAAGTATCATCCAACCTCTAGTATATCATTATCTAGTCTTGGCATTCAAGATTGTAGGAAAAATGGAATTCAAAGCATCTCACCGCAAATCCGTTTCCTCTATCACTGTAACGTCCAGTACGTCGTAGTGGAACACGACTGAAATATTTTAAGAGTGTTTTATGATGGTAACTCCAGGAACCACAGAGTATACCTAATTACTTTCATATGCATGGACTGAGGCAAAGGCAAATGTGTTATTGTTATTACTTCATTCTTATCAGTTTGACGCACTCCTGTACTCTCCACTTTCCTAAAAGTATTACAACTATTTGCCCCCTTTACTTAACTACTCCTTTGTCTGAACAATTTTACTCTGTCAGGGAGTAGAATGATCATTATTATTACTCATATCATACAGCATATTGAGAGAATGGGGATGTGAACACAAATAACAGAATGGATGAAAAGCAAAACGAACAGATTTTCATCAAGTGAATTGTCAAATTTTACTAATGCTTTGACCCAAATTATGGTTTTAATTGTTTTGTTTGTTTGTTTTAATTGAATGGAACATAACGAATCCAAACATAATGTACATGTCGCCTCTTCATCAAAACTATCTACCCAGACACAGAAGAGATTAAAAATCCATAATGAATGCTCGCCTCGTACTGAACTGGACTGAGGTTTATTTACGCAAGACGTATATGATTTTTAATTGTGCCAATGTTTGTAATTGATACATTGCATAACGCAGGTTACGTAGTTTCCTACCTGAACCTTTAAAGGATATCCAGTGGGTATAACACCAATTCCGTATAAACAAAACCTCTCCAATTCCAAGTCGGATATCACAATAATTCACTTAGGGACGCTCACCGTAATCACCGTATAATGGGTTGTTAGAGGTCTTCCCGTTGCCAGCTGATGTTAATTGTAACATTTAATATTTTACAGAAGTATAACTTGACAAAAGTAGAGACCTTTTGGTCATCTTAAGTTTTCAGAGTTGCATTGAGATAAGGATTAAAGTACGGCCAAACAAAGTGTAGTAAGTCTTATAAAACTTGGCGATTATTCTAAATAAGAGAAACGTCCCATATCATAATCGTAATACCTGCTACTGTTCACTTTATTTGTTGTTGGGTCCTAAATCCACCGGATACTCTTTTTCTTCACTGCACTGTGTACATTGAAAGTAAACATCCCTTATGTGACTGTGTTGGAATAAATAATTAAGTTTATCGATACGGGCAATATGGCTTCATGTTATATAATGAAATAAAAGGAAAAACTACTACATGCTCCAACCGTAGAACAGCAAGTGAAAGAGGGAAAGTGGAAACATAAGTGGTATTTCAAGTATATTTCCAATTTCCACCATGTATAGCATTGCTGTTATACGTACTCAAACTGTTTTGATAGCCCCCACTTGCCCCTCTCCCTTTCAAACCACCGCAATGACAATGACAACCTATATCAATGCTCTTGTCAAGTATGCCAATTCGGAAAGGTACGTGAACACTAGTGGAAGTGCCTATTGATTATGTGCCGTGCGGGAAAACTTGGTCGGTGTGTCGTCTTCATCGTTGCTGGTTGCTGTTGTCGTGTCGTCGTCATCATTGTGGTCGATGCAGTGCACTGTCTATATTAAACTTGCCGTTTTTTGCCAAATCAATAATATCGTTCTAACTCACGTTCGTCCATGAGCACTTAAGCTCATCGTCGTTATTCTTTAGTTCCTTTTTATCTACTTGCACAAACCTCCACGACAATACCCTTTATGTCAATAAAGCTTGCAAGAAGGAGGAGAAAGTGAAGGAGGAGGAGAGGAAAATTGTCGTAATCTGATATCATGCAGGTACATATATTTACATGTCAATTTTATCCAGTGCATACGATATTGGTTTCAGCTTAGCTGACAAAAAAGCCTGCGATGTGTACTTTCTCCGTGTACAAGATGAACAGTAAACTTTAGTTACTTTTATGCGGAAAAGACAGCAACGGAGTAATGAAGAAAGCTGTCACTTTCATAGTTTAAGTTGAACATTACTTCTCTAGTGTTGGCCAGTACTACCAAGAATCTGTATAGTCGAAGAAAGTTGTACTTGAAGAAAGGTGCAGTGGGAAAAATTGTAAGGGAAAAGTGAAACGTTTTAAAGCCCTTCCGACTATTCAGATTTTAAACTTGTGACTTTGGCCCGCTCTTGGGTTTGTTGACTTTGTAAGCAACTCCAACCGTATAAATTCCACAGAAATCGTCTGTTTGTAAGTGGGAACGAATTTCATTCTGTAATCTTTTACCCGCGTTGGAATATTTATATAATTAAAATACAAGATACATATAATATGTGTGTATGTCTCGGTAGCCTTATTTGGTGAAGGGGCACAATAGGTGAAAGTCATCAAAAAGGAATAAATATAACCCATTTGCTACTGGGAAATGAGTGTTTTAATTTTGCCCTCTTTTCCCACCGAATTTCACGCAGAAAGGTAAAATAGCGACTAGCTCAACGGCACGGTAACAACCTATTTCATACATATTTAAAAAGGAAATCGGAACCTCTCAAATTTCCTTCACTCTAAAATATCCTCACAGTATTCCTTTCATGTTAAAAGTGTCGAGGTAAATTTATACCAACTTAGACAAAATGACATTATCCAGACATACTTTCACGTTTACCATTTCTAGTGAATTTTTCAGCAACAATTTGAAAGCAGCAGTTATAAAATTGATATAAGAAAATCAATATCTGTTTTTGAATGTTTTTGACTTTCTCTTTGCCCTTGTTCTCATGCATTGATTCATTCGATCTTCATTATCTGTATTATTCTTCTACAGTATAATTGTATGCTGCTACTATGCAAAGCAAACGAAGACAGAGAGACAGGAAATGCCAAACGCTAATATTCATTTTTAGTTCCTTCATTCTTTTAGCTTAACCTTGAATATGCAACCTACCGTTTATCAGTATGTACATGCCACTATTATTAGTAGTTCAGTAGTTCCTTGTACACCGTCAGCGGTCTACGACTACGACATGCTCTTGAGAAAAAACTTTGTTGCAATTTTATATTATTATCCATCCCCATGAAAAATTTGCATTTTACAATCTCAGCTATTGTAAATGTCTCCCCGGCTCCTGCGGAAACAAGAAAAGTCCAACAACAAGTCATTACCTTCCGTGTTTATTGCTGTTTGTTACCACCATTGGTCCGACGATTGTGAAAAACAAGCTGTAAGAATTTTTGCATGCGAAAAATATACACTTACTTTTAGTACTACAATGTTATCACTTGTACTTCCTTCTCTCCTATATATTACAATATTACAAGTACAACTGGTATAACACATTAATTGTGCTCTTGGGTGACGGTTATATAATAAAACGTGTTTGTGTTACTACCAGCAACAACATTTCACTACTTTTAGTACTTTCATCTAGTTTGTTGTGGCAAAATTTTTTGGGAAAGTTAATACACAGCGGAGAAGTGCCTACACTAATAATTTTTCAAGTAGGAACAACTGTATAAATTAAATGTGTCAAGAATGGCGTTACAAAATTCAGTCCAGTCAGGCGTTGTAGACCACACAATAAGCACATATATTTTTTATTAAAATACCCATGGCTATCCAGTATACATAAGTATGGACATGCCTACGTGATATGTATTTTATACTATATTGCATACTTAAATTAATCGTGTAGTTTCAGTATGCAGTATGCACTGTGTGTTTGGCGCACTAAGAGACAGCACCCGCTTTCCCCTTTTTCGTGCCCTTCAATTTTTACACGCAACAACAAGATACGTTGAAAGTAACGAGTGAGCAACAAAGCCTTTTGTATTTCATTCTCTCCCGTTTCTGCTTGTCCATCCTTAACTTTTCATTCAGTTGGGGATACATTTTGTACGTTGGTGGGAGTTGTAGTATACTGTGTCCAGTGCACTTTCTGATTTTACATTCTTAATACTCGGAGAGTGTTCGGCTTCAAATATCACCATGAACAAAAATATAATTACTGGTTTGTGTATGTGCAGATTAGTTAAAACGTTTCAAATATGATTAGGTATAATAATATGGATATATATTTCTTTCGTTTAAATTTTTTTGCAACTATTTCGGTTTTCAAATATTTATTGCTATTGTGTTGTCAGCCTTGGTTTGCGTTGCAACTAGTGCTTCAAGTCATTATACCTACATATAAAAAGTACAATGGAGAGGAACGTTTTTTAGTCTAGAGGTAGCACATAAGGTGACCAAGTCTTACGTATAAGGTTAATTACAATGTAACCTGAATACATGGTAGGTACACATAATTTTTATAATTCCACGCTTTCATGTTCAAAGTTCAAACACTTGAGAGTCAGTCATGTCGTTGTACACACATGTCACGTTTTGTGGCAGTTGTTTTTGTTGTTGTTACTTGTTTTGTTACTAAGATCATTTTTCAGTGAGCGAGAAATCAGTCTACAAGATTGTGTTTGTACACCGGCGGCGGTGATGTTGCCCTGTGTACATATGTGTCTAATGAACACAGTTTTTTGTGATGATGGGAGCTTCGTTTTCTCTTTCAAAGCGAGCGAGAACAAAAAAAACAGAAATGACTTTCTAGCACGCCCCTAAAACCCTCATTCAACATCAAGCTATCAAGTCAAGTGTAATAATTAAATCAAAACACGGTAACCCTTTCCACACGGAACTACTGCCAGTAGCTACGCATTCTAAAATATTACTAGCTCAGAGATTTATATTGGCTTCCTCAAAATGTGTCCTTAGAAAAACCGGCAATATTACCCATTATTATTTACTCCATGTTTATACATAAATTTTAAGTGGGTCGTCTTTCAGTAAAACACATTTTCTGTCTCAGGACACCACTACTACCGCTGTCTTTATTTACAACCAAGACTCACTCTTTATTAAAATATTTGATCTTTTTCCCATTTTGGTAAAAACTGAAATGGAGGTCTGTGCTCGTTGAGAACCTTTTGAATACATATTATTATTTGCAGCACTGTTCTGTTTACATAGCTAGGTACATTTCTCTGACTATCTTACATCTTCATTTCCATTCCATCCACCATTCTCGCATCTCTTTTAACCTACACAATACACAATGCCAGGAAAGCAATCTCTTTCTGTTTAGTCCTAATGGAATGGAATATGTAGTAACGGCGGAAGTACGAGTGCGTGTATAACGCCCGCCTTCTTGTCTTGTCAAAAACACATTATCTCTAACACGGTTTCTTTTTCTCTCCTCATTTGTATCCTTGCGGTCTTTACATAGCTGGTTGTTTTATAAACTTTTTTTTCCTTTTGAAGTAGCGATGTCATGTTGTAATATTGCACTGGTGCTGTTACCTCGACATGCCTACATTTTTATGTTGATGGTCCATGTTATTTGTCTGACGGAGCAAGTTCCTTGTCTGTATGTCTGTCAGTAGTTCGTTAAAGATAAGGTACACCATCACCCATCATCATCAACCTCGTCGTCACATGCTTTTCTTTTCTTTTATTGAAAAGAAGAGTCATGTTTTTACCCGAAATGGAATGCTTCCTCTTTTCCTTCCTTTTTTTATTCCAAAAAGCACTCCATCAGGCAATCTTTTCTTCTTTTTTCTATTCACAAGCACTTTTCACAAAAAAATCCCAGGTTTTGTGTACCTAACACAGCCTGTGTGTGTGTTAGCTTCTAGCTGTAAGGTCGAAGTTTAAAATGGAAAGTGTGCATATACTCGTGTTGCTAACACTTGGAAAATTGTAGTGCAATGTATTTTAGGAGTTATTTTTTGTGTTTCTCAATGGTATTCTTTCGATGACATGTTTGCATTATTGAAAATAACTAGAGTAGTAGTTGCCCCAAAGGTTTTGTTATGTTTGCTTTTGAGAAAAAGGAAAGAGATGATGGGGGAGAAACACAGCGGATGTGAATGAATGAAAGACTTGTCTCTCTCTCTCTCTCTCTTTCTCTCTCTAGTCTTTGCGTATTACTTTTTTAATGGTACGGTAGTGTAACTAACTGATTTGTCCGGGAATTCTGTCCGTCCTTTCGTCTGTATCAATTTGTTGTGGAAACGGAAAGACAGTTGAAATTACATTAAAAACAAATTTTCCCCTTTATATTTTAATTTTGACTTGTTCTTGTGTAGTCAGGTGCAACATCTCAGACAAGGAAAAGTTTGTAACTTAATTAAAAAACTTTATACCGGCACTTTTCAGACTCTCTAAATTGAACACTCTCATCTAAATGCCAATATTGACGATTCCTAGCGCGAAACTTCAACATATCCTTAAAGTTGAAAATATCGAAGGCTTGTACTATATCCAATACCGTAAAATATTATACTGCAATTGATATATTGTATGTTGGTGTCTAACACTATAATGAATGGTTATTTGTAGTTCCGAACTGTTTTTTCCGCCAGTTTGTTATACACACCTACATGACTAATTCCGTTGTTTTATGTATTTTCTTTCCATCTGTACATTTCCAGGAACCAAGAAGGATGCATCAATAAATCGCCGACAAGTTAGTGATCTGTCATCAGCTTCGGATTACTCTGCCACAACACAGACTCAATCCGCGTCTGCGAGTAGCAACAACAAAAGTAATGCTGGAAGTGGTGGCCATCAGAAAAGTATGACAGCTGGTGGAGGAACGAGACGAAATCAGCGTACTGCCACCAGTACTAGTGGTAGTAATAATGCCACTACTACTGGATCCCATGGGTCCAAGTCATCCACAACAACATCCTCTGCTGCCGCCAAGTCTCTAGGGACCAAAGGTGCACAAACTGGTGAAGCTGCGTCAAAAAAGAAAGGAACAACCTTCAATCAAACTTCTGCCAGAGGTAAGCCAATATAAGAAAATACATGGGACCAACGGCAACTACCAAGCCCACTAATTCTTTGTAAAGTGCTAAGCTCCGTTTGTGGTACGGGGAACTTTGTTTGTAAAGCGTTTGGTGGGCCTTGAGCTTTGTTTAAATGATGGTGGTGAGAATATTGAATGGTGGGTTGCAGGGAAGTTTGTAAAAAATATGACGTCCGCGAGGAAACTAACGTGCAGTGTTTTTAAAGTGAAAATAGGAACAAGTATACAAACAACTAGAGCCAAAGCATACCCCATTTAAAATGGGCATGTAAAATTTATTGCATTATACTTTTAACTTATAATTTTTTTACCGTCTCACTGTACTACTGTTATTCCAGGCGTGACATCCAAATCCAAAGTTGGTTCATCCACCGTGTCATCCCATCAGAATGATAATCCGTCAACCAAATCACATCCGGTTGTCAAGCCGTTACGAGGTGAGTGCTGGCAATAAATTTTATTTTTTTCCCTCACTTCTAACAAGAATCAAGTTCACACTTTACGAATTTACACTGTTGTTCTTGATTCCTTTGAATTACATGAAACGCCAAAAATGCAGTCTACGAAGAAAATTGAATTTCAAGAAAAGACTGTATGAAGGCACATTATGTATATCAATAGCCAGAGGTTTTTTCATCATAAGTACATACCGACATATATTTCACGTAGGAGTACACCTTTCTACATATTAATCATATAAGCATTGTATCTGGGTATCTTGAAAACATATTTTTTTCCTTTTAGTACTGTTTAATTTTTGTGCTGTAAAATGTACTAAACTTTAAGGTAATTTTTTTTCATAAAAAAGAAAAATAGGAACTAAGACTGAGCCAGTTGTGTGTACAATGTTGTGGAAATGTAAAAATGACTGAAGTATGTTTAAAAATGTATTGTTATTGTTGTAACGCTAGGCTTACCAGTAAATGCTTTTATCAGGGTTAGTTATCTTGAATTGTTAAAACGTGGCCTAAAGGATCAAGAAAAAGGAACAGCATTAATAATATGTGGTAATAAGAATGAGGCCTAACACGACGTGAAGCATGTATAGAGGTAACATTAGCGTTTTGCCTATGCGTGTTTCATGAAAGTGCACACAAAAAGAATGAATTAAATTTAGGTACTTGACTGTATGAAATGTGTTTAACACAGGAGTTTATTGTAATTGTGTAACAATGTGAGATACGATAATGATGAATGAAGGAAATCAGTTTTGCTACGGCTTTGGTTAGTTTCACCGGAAAATTGAAGCTCGGTAATTGTATTAGGTAACTTTGGAATTATTTGGAATGCATTGCGTAAATTGATTTACTCTTGCATTGCTGATTGGTTGTGATATTCTGCTCGTCTTCAAAATATAGACATGAACATTTACTTCTTGGCTGTACCTCTTGTTTATCACGGCATATCCCCGAGAGCAGAAATTTGTATGCGACAAAAAAACGGTAGAAAATTTTCTTTCGTTATTCCGTCCAATATGTTTGGTCACAAGCTTTTTTGTGAAATTAGGTTTCGTAAACAGGAGAGACACCAGAGTTGTTTAAAACCAAGTGATATTTTTTCCGTGTAATGCAGAAACGAAAAAAGAGACAAAGTGTCTGTTATACAACTGAAACAAAATTATGCAATGCCCATTATGCAAATTTGTCTGCCTTTGTTCTGCAAACCATTTAAAGTTTTCCTCCTTCCTGGTAATGTTTATCCGTTAATTTTACCGCAATTTAACTTTATCCATATCAGATGCGTTATGTGGTTATCTTGAAAACAATTATTCAGTCAGTGCTAAAAGCTTTCGTTATACCACGTGAAGAGTTTCTCTTGGTCATCGGCAATCATCATTGCACATGTAGGAAAAAGGCTACCTGCTGTAGGCGGAAGACTGATAGCTTGATAGCTTTTTACGCGTCTTCTGCGTATTTCCATAAAGACAATAGTAAAAAATGCTCACTCTCATACGACGACTAACTCGATAATTGAGTAAATTAAGCCATTTGCAAAATTTGCATGAATATACTTATTGTTTTTTCTTAGGCACGTCATTAGTGCGTGTAATCTTTGGCAAATATGATTAACATACGCTGCTGTCTGGTATTTTGGTATTGTGTTGTTGTATTTCCCAGCGTGGCAGAGATTATTATCTATTGCTGATAGGGTCAAATTGAGGAGGGGTGGCGGTCTAGAGTCCACACCAGGTGTAAGCTTGAAATACATACAAATAATTTTCTTATTTTTATTTAATTTCATAGAAAATTGCAATTCCTTTTTTGCCAACCCGTCAATGGTTGTGTACTGCTGTTAAACATTCCAGTCAGGTGTGGTGGACACCAAAGTATAATCGATTCTTCAAATGAAAAATAAATAAATACAACAATCTTGCGTAAACTAGCCATTAAAAACAGAATTATAACCAGCTGAGTGACCAAACTTGTAGAATATGTAATGAGTAGTAAAATACGATGATGAATTGATGAATAGCAGTGTTGTAACATACAACAACTTTGCCGTGTCGTGCCCAGCGCCGAGCAGCTAGAATTTGAGTAAACTTGTAGAATATGTAATGAGTAGTAAAATACGATGATGAATTGATGAATAGCAGTGTTGTAACATACAACAACTTTGCCGTGTCGTGCCCAGCGCCGAGTAGCTAGAATTTGAGTACGGCGTAGGTGTGAGTACTAATATTAAAATAGGACCAATAAAACTGGTAAAATTAGTTAATTTTCTAAATATGTTAAAAATACCACCTACACTCGATTTAAAGGTTTACAAGGTTGTCATTTGGCTTCTGTAGCGATTCTGAGGACCAAGGAAAGGTTTTTTTTTTTAACTTTGATTTTAACGATTTTGAAGGATTTGGCTAACATATCTGAAAATTGAATAATATGTGACAAATGCAAAACATGAATACTAGCTAACACCAAAATATGGTTGCGCCACGACCTTATCCACACCAGTTTAGTGCGGCATCGTACCGTACCGACGACGTGCTGTTCGGCAGTGGTAGCACCTCGATATTTATTGTAAACATTCGCCAAAAATGACGACAGCGTACACAACCCCAGCAGAGAGGGTTTAACTACGTTAACGAAAATAGTAAATCTTTAGCTTGACCATATCCTCTTGTTAATTTAAATCCAGTCAAACAAAAATACAAGTAATGATAGCGTTAGTACTCACAGCACAGTTCACACAATATACGTACCTTGTGATGTTGTTATGTACATGCCTTCCCTTCCTGACGTTATCGCCGTAGACGTTTAATTCAAAATTCCACATGTCCACAAAGTTACTTTTTGTATAGGTAATTGTTTTGTATGTCAATTGATTGACAATGCTGTTAAACAATGGCTTCATTAAAATGCGGTTTGTCATAGAGTATAGTTTTCCTGTGATGTTGCACTCTGCTAACTCTATAAAAATTATTATGACGATATATAGTTGAGATTTGTATACTTCATAAGTGACATGGCTCTTTCTTACGGATTCCTTAAGTAAATTTCAATTTACCATAAGGATTTTTCCTTCGGTTCTGTTGGTTTATTAAAGTAGCTTGTTAGGAACTGTGGAAGGACATTTGTCGCCTCTAAAAAATCGCTATTACCATTCCATAATTTTACGGCGCTTTGCTTATATTTTTATATCCAGTGGAAGACAATATGTGTTTGTGTGTAAGAGAGAAGAGAACTGCGTAATAGTTGTAGACACTTCTCTCCACAACATCGTGCTCGTCTAGAAAGACACCACATTTAAACATGAATGACAAAAGGTTGAGCGAAATGTTGACAATAGTGATTTAGGATGTTCCTTGCTGCTGTTGTTCTTGGTGATGATACGATGATGAGATGATCCATCTATCCTCATTATGACTAAACAATGTAAACGCGTTTTAAAACGTATAATCTGCCCTATCAGCACACCAGCACTGCCACTACGATCTATTTTTCAGCTCGACAATTTATTTGGCTCAAGAATAACATGTAAACTGAACTTCTCCCAGAAAGAAAGACGCATAGGTACACTGCAGACGACAGATACACCACACCATCGTGTATTAATATAAGCGCTCATTATTATTCATCATACGTAACGCATCACTTTTGATTTCATTATTTACTGTTTTGTTTATTTGGAATATGAAGTAACAGGCCCGGCACAAAAAAACACATGCGCATACAAAATGTCATGTGCTCTTTGCCCATGGGAGTTGTGTCTTTTTATCACATAACATGAGCTTTTAAATACTTTTAAGTAACCACATATAAATATGTCTACCTTTGATTTTTAAGCATACTATTTTACAACCTGACTGTTCGACGAAAGGGTATATCATACAAATCTCCACCTGTCGTCTCCCCAAATACATCAGATTTATTTGTAGTTCATATATCTACACGTTCATATTTAGCATGACACCAGTTAAACAATATTTAAATTTACTTTAACATACAATAGGCTGCACAGGCATCTCCTTCAACAACGCAGCATTAATTTCATCTCCCTCTCCCTTGCTGTGGCAGATTTATCGCATTTAAATGCAATTTTATAGCTTGTGTACACACAACAAATACGTCTAACATGGATTCTATGCATTCAGTTAAGCTTATCTCATTTTTTAAAAAAGGTAAATGTGTGTACGATGTCAGCGATGAATAAATCTTTAAATAATATTTTTTTTCTTCATATTGTGCAATCGTCAACTGCAGACTGAGAGAGAGAGGGGGGAAGAGAGAGACCAGGCCACAGCCCCACACTATTGTCCTCTTGTTGTTGTTGCTGCTGTTGCTTTCTATGCGAACAATTGGGATTCCACACAGCATCAATCTGCATGTTTTTTTCCTTCATTTTCTTGAGTTAATAAGTTAATATGAGTTAATATTCGCATCTCTCGTTGACTCTGACCCATGAGAAGTCTCAAGTCCGCGTACAATATTTTCGCAGTTTGTTTTTACGATACCATGATCGATAGACCGTCATCATTATTATTACTATAATAGCTGTATAGCATATCGTTGTAGTTGGTGCACGTGTATACTCAAATACCACCAGTTACTACAAAACCGCAATCTCCAAGTTGATCAACGTTGTCGTCACTCTGTCAATAGTGCACACAAACACACACAAAAGGAGATTATAGGACGCCACTCGCTACTTCCCCACCCCACACAAGAAAAAAAATTGATAATGGCAATGGCTTCATTATCGTAATATATTACCACGACATGAAGACTATACATTACTTATATGATTTTGAAATAAAAAGTGTAAATATTTGCTATTTCCATTCTTAGCAAGATGGAATGAAATTGATGGCGACAGAGGAGGTAGGTTGTGTGATGCGATCATTTACGATCGGAATGACGGTTGAAGTGATACCATTCAACAATCCTCCATACGATTTTTTTGAATACTAAATCAATTGTGGTGATGATATGGTGGGGGTGATTAAAAAGAAGGTTGGTGTTCATCTTACCTGTTCCCTGTTCCTTATCTCCCTATTTGATTTTCTTCCTTCCCCTTTTAGGACTTTGTATATCCATTCTCTGCTCTTATGCGCGTGATGTGCCAGTGCTAATTAAACGCAAGTGAACTGACAAAGCGAAAATTGACAGTGGTACAGTGTATGTATGTGTTTTAAAAGGGTCATTAAAAAGTATTCATTTACAATGCAATAGGCTTGCCGTGTTTTCTTAAGGCAATCGTGTTGAAACCCCTGATGGTTAGTTATATATCTACAGACGCACAATGATATTTTTGAATTAATTCAAGGAGTGCTGTATTTCGGTTCATCCTGAGTATATATACCTACTCATACTCACCGACTCGTCACCGAAGCATTAAAAATGAGCACCTCCCCACCTGAATACTTATTAAGAAGTAACAATAACAATCGTAACAGATGGAAGAAAGGGTCATACCTACGCATGCATGTTTTGATTTTAGAAAATTCCTAGTGGAAACAAAACAGGCAGACAATTAGGCAGCTCTTTATCATCATCACCATCCTCATAATAATATCTTGGCTTTTTTGATATCTTTGTACTTCTACCTAAATTTAAAAACACAACTTGTAGTAACCCTCTCCTTTGCGTGTTTATCATGTACGGTGGTTGTGGTTGTGGTGTGTGTGTGTGTGGCATGGCAATGATATTGTTGTACGGTATCGAGATTTAGTGCCAAAGGAAAACGAGCAAAAAGCCAAAACGGGAGAACCCATCATTTTAGAAAACACTGTGTTAGTGTTCTCAACGAAGAAAAGTGGCATCTCGCCTAGGATACTGTAGATTTCAGGAAAAATTTATTTCCTCCCAAGGATAAAAAAAAACCATGTTACACGTTTGGTATTTATAGATACATCTGACCACGAAGACGAACAAAAATAAAGAAGAGGAGCTACTAATAAAATAATGTAAGATCACATCTCTCTCTCTCTCCGTTTGAAGTATTTCATCGTCATCATCACCATTATCTTCCTTTTCTTCGTTTTCATTATTCTATTATGTTAAACAGTTCCAAGGTGTTGGCGATGCTGGTGATGATGTGGTGTGGCATGCATGGCGTGGCATGTAGTCAAGAGCTGATTCTTATTTGAAGTTGAGTGAATTAGTGTTTTAGTGCTGACTAAAATATCATCCTCATAACTACAGGACTATGCACTAGTAAAATACGTAATAATGTATGTATGTACATATTTTTCTTGCAAAGAACACACGGTCAAAGTTGATTCTTCAGGGAGATAAGCGCAGCATCTTTAAAGTAAATATGTGTTGTGTGTGTAGTACTAAGAGAATTATTTAGCAAGAAAAAAGCGTGCCTCTTCTTCTAAAGCTGGCTACGCCATTTCAACTAGTGTTTTTTTACTAGTTGCTCTAACTGCTTTGTGCATAATATTACTTATTATTACATTTAACATTATCAGTCATGTGGCAAGAACAACGAGCAGGAGCAGGATCGTTCTCATCATCCCTTTGTAAAAAAAAAGTAGAATGAATACTAGCAAGAGAGGGGAGCACAGGCAGGCACGCAATTTAAAGAAAACATTAGCAGTGATGATAACGTTGTTGGAGCGTCAAACAAACAGGAATTAAAAAATAAATACAACATTATTGCATTTTTAGAGTTACTTTGTGCTGGTTGGTGGAGGTGTAGGCAGATAAGTCCCTAGAAAAATGTAATTCTGCTGCTGTGTGTGTGTGTCTGTGCATTATAATAATATTTGCTATAATGGGATCTACATGATTATTACCACACCAGCTAATGAAATGGGTAGCAGGCACAAGTAGTATTTATCCTATTATTATTGTTATTATTGGGCATCCATCCGTCCGGCCTACGCAAAATGTGCTATCTGTAAATTAACAATTTGATAAATTAGCTGCTGCTGCCGCCGATACAAGTTGTTGGGTTGTTCGGCTCCTGTTCGTCAAAGGAGTAGTAGTTGTGGCTGTCCGTAGTAAAACGACATTTATTGCTATTCCTGGTCCCTGATTGCGGTGCACTAGGAGTGAGTCTACAATATATCTTATTGTACAGTAAATAATATATCTTACTGTGATGCCTTTTCTGTGTGACGAGGCGCATAGTACAAGCGGTTTTTTTTACGAAAGTTGAAGTTGAACAAGCGTTTTCTACCTTCTCCTCCTCGTCGTATTCGGTAATCTGAGTTAATAACAGTAATTGAAAAATTCTGTGACTGCTTTGAGATGATACAACAGTTTTTCGTCATTAAAAGGGTTTCAGTGAAATTTTACACCTGGAGGAGAAGAGACACAAGTAAGAAAAAGTGCCCTGCTGAAGTTTTGAATTTTTAAATGACAAAAGTCGCACAGTCGGATACTTATTACAGTTTCGTCCTCTGACGTGTTTGCGAATTCTTTCATACTTTCCTGAAGTAGTGGTATTAATTTTAGAGCACAGTGAAAATGTACAGAAATCCGCCAAAGTTCAAAACGGTTCAGTTTCAGTTTAACCGCCGTAACCATTTTTTAAAAAGTGCGACCTGTTTATATTTAATAACCATATTCAATCTAGTTACTTGTTCATAAAATGTTGTAATTGTTACGTGGTGACGTTGACAAAAACTGACATAAATGGGAGCAGGGTTACCCTCTGACCTGCATTGATATATTTTACCCTGACACCTTAAATAACCATTTGGTGCTTACTACTTCATAAATCTTGAAACATGTTTCTTGTATCCCGTTGGATATCACGAAAGAAAATTTTTGTTTAAAAAAGATTTTTGTCGAATTACTTCCTACGATTCAATATCTTGTCTGCACGAAGCATCGTGTAACGTTTTCTATCCCATATTTATATTTGCATTGCAAGAAACAAGACGTTGGTTTATTGTTTATAGTGTCTGCTAACACAAAAATTCCTTTTTAAAATCTTAGTTCAGTTTTTTTTGTTCACGTATTTACAAAACATCTTGTTCTGGTGAAAAATAGTAAAATTCTACGCTTTAGTCAGCAATATCGAGATCATCATTGTCATATTAACCATCAAGATGAGACGACGACGAGGAAAGCACTACCAGGCAGTCAGCTTAGAAAGTATTTTACCCTATGACGAGTTTCTTCGTGGTTTCACACATCAAGTACAAGTGGGCATTTCTCATTTTGGTAAGACGAATACCTACCTACATACGTGTATTCTTCACTCACTCATCTTTCTAAACAAAATTAATAATTTTAATTTTTAACCATCTCTTCTTTCTTGTATTAGCTCCTATAAACGCTAAAATACACATTGGCTTGCTTATTTGTCAGCAACTGCGGTAGTATCATCTCAACAATAATAAATAATATAGTCATCCATTTAAAGACTTGTTCATATTTTAAATGAACATTTCCTTAAGAATTTTAGACATCCTGTACATCAACACGTCATCCTTTCAAGTGTCGCTTCCTTTTGTACACATTTTTTATAATCACACTACATACTTCCACAATTATTACTCATTTTTTGTCATAAAACCAAAAAATCTAATGGCCATCTTCATAGTCATATGTGTACTTAAAGGGAACAACAAACAACTAACTTTTGGTAATGTGTATGTAGTACCAGGACAAGTACAGTTCTTGAAAGATCACACAAAGACACGTTATTGTACCTACCCACAGACAACATAATATTAATTTACAAACTGTGTAATAATGAAATTGTGAAGGAGAGAATTGAAAATGATTATGATTAAGATTAATAACAACGATGACGATACTTTTTTTTTGTAGAATCTCATTTTTCTCTTTTTTTCTTGTGTTGTTGTATTACTTTAGCAAGTCTTGCTTTCATGTCTGTCTTTCAGACAGAGACAAAAAAAAGTAAACTTGTAGTACTGATTGTTATTGCTCTAGTCAGTAAGAGTCAATGTTACAGTAATAGATCTGTAACAATGATCCTGCTTAAGCTTAAAAGTAAATGGTATGATAATAACTGTAATAATATATACATTCGTGGTGGTGGATAGATAGTAGTGACAGTGATAATCTACCTAACTAGAATCAGGATCTTCTGGGATGAGGATGCTGCTGCTGCTGCTACTCTGCACTATCAAAACACAACAATGTCCATTGTACATGTGTTTATGTGTTACTCTGTTTCTATGTGGGTGTCGCGTTCTTGTCATTTACACAGATAATAGGTAAATACAGGATTTCATATAGTGCGGTGTTTTTATTCAGCTCACATAGACATGAAATAACATTATCTCTCATTTCATTACACTTTTTTTTATAAATAAAAATGTGTACGTATACTTTGCTAATGTTATCATTCTTCTCCATAGGTATATTCTGTTAATTAATTTGAATGAAGGACAGGCATGCAAAACCGACACACAACGCACGTCATTCATACAAAGTGACTGTGTTGTTGATAAATGACGTTTGCAAACGTGATCTACTTTTCTTTCTTTTTTTTAAAAAAAAAGAAAGTCTCCTAGACCGTACATATATTTCATTTTTGGAATAGCACTTACAAAATTATAAGGACATTGTCAGCAATGTAAGAGGTATCTTATTAGTTTAAAATCTCTACAGGGGAAACATGTTCAAATGGCGTTGTCCTACAATAATAGGAATATTATTTAGAAGCCGTCAATTTAATAATGCATAACAATGCAATGTATCATAAAAATGACAAGAAAGAGAAAAACGAGGAGAGGGAGAGCGTCATCATATATAATATATCTTGATAATAATGATGATAACACATAGTCCTCACAGTACAGAAAGTACTCACGTGACATCCTCCTCGTGTTTTCGACTTGTGACATTCTTTTACACAATTCAAGATCGTGCCATAATAATGACAGTCATAGTACAATATTTGTGTACATTCTTTTTATTACAACAGCACGTCATTTTTAGTGTCTCGTCTGTCTTTTCTGGAAATAGTGTAGTGTAAATCATGTCAACTCGTTTTAATGTTAGAGTTGCAGTTGTCCATCCATAGTCCATGCATAATGTTCATGCATGTATGCGACAGTCTTGACTAGTAGCTGTCTGACAGGGGTTATGTTAGGGTTGCTTTGCTACATCCACTGCTAAGTGATGGTACGTTTTCTACCTCAATAAATTCAGTTTAATTTGCTTTTGATGTCTTTCGCTGGGTAATTTATGTAGTGGGGGATATTAAGCTTCCTTTTTTTGGAGGAACAAAAGGGAAAGGGAAAAGCAAACAAGTTCAAACGTAAAAAAATTGCGAAAAGGAATGTTAGTACCAACACTAAAAAAACTAAACGGATGGTAGCCATGCAATTGACTTCCCATTTTTATTACTACTGAGAATACTACGACGCCACTACAAATATGTATTATGATTTCAATGTAATAGTTATTATTTTTTTCATCGTCCTTCTTCCAGAGGGAACAACTCTCCTGATTAGGATAATCATGATGGCTTGATCTCTCGTAAATCTTGAGCAAAAGACGCAAGCAGTTTTTAACTAGACGACGATGATAATCGTCAACGTTGCTGTGATCCATTGACGAGCGTCAAGATTACAATTGTCAGAAGTTTTAGAAATGCTGTGTAGCACTATTGAGTAAATGCGGCGTCCGCAGCGGCTTTAAGAAACTAGTAATATATAATAGTTTACGTTGTTGTGGTGGATTTATAGTAGCGTGGGAAGATGTTTTTCTCACTTATAAAGCGAATTACGTATTAAATTGGCAAATATATATGCATATATAATGTTTTGCATGAGCAGGAGCATCACAGCAGATATGTTTGGCGTTTGGTGTAAGATCATCATTGTGGCTTCATATGCAAACACAGTCAAGTTGGATGTATGGTTTTTACTGCGTCATATTCTGCACAGTACGTGCTATTGACCAATCTTTTAATATGCTTGCATAATAATTCAGGTATGGATGGAATCATCACTTATCATCATCGTTACTATGATTATTATAGTTGTTGTTGTTATTGAATTGCGAATCGAATGTAGGCAGTGGCGATGGTGTCTTGTTTGGTTGTCTGTTTTATTGTCGACACGCTTCTTCTTCTTCAATCCTTTAATTGGAGACGTTGTTGCTTGCCTGTTGGTGGTGTGGGTATCATGTTTAAAACGAAGACGAATACGAAGAAACAGCAAGACAGAGATGATTTTTGGGATGGTGGAGATTGTAGAGAGAAGAATTAAATATGGCGTTGGAATTTTTTGGTCAACCCATTTTGATGATGATCATTCTGCTTGACTTACAAGTGACGAGATGATAACTCCATTATTATTAGCATCATTTTAGGGGGAAAAGAATAAGCTGTATCGGCATTTGCTGCTCCCAGGGCTGCTTACTAGGCATTTGGTTGCTAAGCTAAAAAAATACGACATGTGCTTTTTCGTTAAAATTCAGTCAGGCGGATTCAATCCTGCCTAAGTGACATGTCGGTCACGACAGCACGAAATATAACAAAACTGGCATAGTTCTGTGTGGTGCGGTGGTGGCAGTACTGCTATTTTTATTGGCAAAATGCTGCTAAAATGGTTATGAAATAATGGGGACAACAAAGCGGTCTTGAGCTCAACCCATAAAAATATACATATATTTTTATTTATTTCTTTATTTTGTCTTCTGCCTTGATGAAATGATGGATGGATGGTTATTTTGGTGAAACGTAGATTTTACGGAGGAGGACGTAGTTGAGTGTGTACACACGGCGTTCCCAGTCGTCATTCTCCGTTTATAGAGCAACCTCACTTTTTAACATCTTAGAACCAAGAGCACCAGTGGAATTTTTATGAGTTCCATCAAAAAATAATTTCTTGCCAAAATTATGATATCTTGTGTGTGGTTAAATATGCCATTAAAGTATAACAGCAAGGGTAATTTTACTCCAATAACAGTATGCACTTCTGACTTATATGTCTGTAGTGTGTGCGTGTAAAAGTCATCTAGGAGTACAAGCTGAATCCTTTTACCCGTCGTCATGGAGAGAAGGACCTTGAAAATGCCATAACATGTCTGAAATATTCATCGTCTGCTGCTGGGATGATGAGCACCATCATGTCGTGTGTGTTTAATTTACTACCAGTTAAATACGACCATGTGTGTCCACTGTTCTCAGCAGAGTTTTTTCTTGTTTTATGACACATTATACTCGCGTAATACCCCTTTTTAGTCAGTTGAGATTTGTCCGATTTCGCTTGCATATTTATGTGTTTATTTTTTCTGACATGGTGTAATACCACAAAACAACATCTTGTCTTCCAAGAAATTTCTACAGCATTTACAATACCGTACACCTCATGCTCCAACCTGATTCTGGTTTAATAGCCGACGGCCGACATCTTCGTAGAGCTAGTCTCCAGCAGAAAATTGTCTTTTGATGTTTTAAAGTTTTTTCTTTGACTAATTGTAGTTTTACGACAATACTTTGCTAGTTTGTCGTTTCATCGAGTTACTTTTTCAGTTCCAAAGTGAGAAATTTTGGTTACTCGGAGTTGGTCGACGACGGGAGTGGGTGTAAGCTATTTATTTATGTACTGTGGAAATCATAAATATGTACAAGCTTGATACACCAAGAAGAAGAGGAGTATATTATGTACTTAATTGTAATATTTAACATCAGCTAACATATCTCGGCACCGTATCCTCTTCTTTCTATTTAAGAAAAGGAGAAAAAAACAACACTGACCAGGGAGTAAGCGAGCGAGCGGGAGGGAGAGAAGGACAGAGATGCTCAAGCAGTTTTTCCTTGCCTAGTTTTTTCCTCTACTGATCCTGACCAATATGGAATTTATCTTCGTGAGATTCAAAATAAGTAAAAGGATCGAGTGAGATGAATACGGAATAAACGAAAGAAAAAAAAATCTCAGTCGTGGATGTATTTTTGAGGCACGCCAAAAACCTGCCATAATGTGTATTGTTCAGAACGAAATAAAAAGAGCAGAGCATCTTAATCATTAGAAGAAAACTAGACATCAGCGCGACGTTTGTATCCTATTTTTATGCCCCAGCTGCGGCTAAAATAGGGAAGATGATGCTTATACACAACAATATATCATCATCGTATTAAACGATGACCAAAGTGGTTATAATTATTAAGGAGTAAAAAATGGAATATGTGTATGATTATGTTGATGAGGTAAAAACAATGAGTAACAACCGTCTGTTTTCTTATGCGCGCTCACACATATAACCATTGACCATCATGTCCATTTTTTGGATATTAAATGCATTTACAAACATCATTGTCTCGTCGTTGTTGTCGTAGAGCCATCAACATGATCATCATATTGATGATGATCAGCTTTTGTGAAGGTGTACATAGGTGGTGTAGGATCTCGGGACGACCACCAGAGAGGTACACAACACACATTGTCGGACGATGTTACAAAAAGACGTTGGGAGTCGATTGCTTACACTTTTACACAAAAAATGAGTATAATGTAATATATTGTGGAGTGTGCAATATGAAATGTGAACAGCAGCAGCAGGGAATAACAATATTCTGATATTGTATTAAAATACTGATGCTGTCGTTGTTGGTGAGGATGATAACAATGATGACGCTATTTATAATGCGGCCATATAGTCCACTTGACTCTGATTTTTTATAAATATGGTATTGTTTTGCCGTGTGAGGGATGTGATGGATACCACGAACGAAAGAAGATTTCCATGATGAAGAACGCTATCGTGATGTTGATAGAGATGAAAATGACGCTACTCCACTGTGGTTGATGGTGCATGTTGTGACGACGTCGAGGTGGTGGTTCTTGTGGAATAGTGGAGGTAAACAGTGGTACAAAGTAGAAGTGGTAGTAAGTGTGGTAGGATCACTTTCTGTGACTCTTTTTGGTCGTATGAAAATTCCATTTTGTCATGTCATGTAGTAGTTCGAGACTTTGGCTCGTCCAATACACATGATATTATGAAGTAGTGGTGCTAGAAGTTGGTTTTTGGTGGTGGATGTTGTGATGCTGGTAGAATTGGGATACGTAGATAAAAAATGGATCAGTTTTAGAGTTGAGGAGATCAGATTGTTGTTGTTCCATTACCTTATTTGTGGCTATTTTACCGTATTCTGGTGATTGGGAGTAAAGTTTTAATCGAGTGGTCGTTTCAACGAAACCGAACAGCAGATTCGCATTTTTAGAATAACTTGAGGTCTTGAAGTTTGCTCGAGAGTTTCGCGGGTATAGTTGGTGAAGTGTAGAGATTAATTATCAACACGTTGACGAAAGGAAGGTTGCTGTGTTGTTATAGAGTGAAATCGAGAAAAGCAAATATTTACAACTGGATGAACTTAAAATTTTTTTCGAGTGCTTGACAAATTGCGGAAAGTGACATCCAAACTGCGAGTTTGATGGTATTTTTGCTGGCTTCCAAGTACGACGGTGCTTTTTGATTTTGATTGGAAAATATCTAGTGGCCAGCTCAACCGCAGCACCATGCACTTTACATGCCACTTTCAACATTTTAATTTGTTCAATTTGTTCAACTTTTGGGCCTACTTCTTCCGAGGTAAGCCGACCAACCTTGAACTTTAATAGTACATCCTAACAACGAAACCATTCAAAAGGATATTCACAGTTGTACAAATCCGAGTGTTACGGAAGGATTTTTTGGTGAAATTTTTAATATTATTGAATTTTTGATATTGCGCACATTTATGAGGTAGTCATTTGGATTCGATATAAAATTTCGTTGTTTTTGAAGCATTCAGATTTAGACTCTGTATTTCAAATGTACGCAACTAGTATGCATCTGTGAGTAAATAGCAAGAATGTAATGAATTCAATGCCATAAAATATTTATTCCACTACAAGCATGAAAGGTCATATACCGAAGCTTTAAAACAGAACACTTACCCAAACCTCCGCCTTTTGGCACACGGACTCTTTTTTTACCACAAGCTGCCGTTGACGTACATACCTACACACCTACCTATCAGCACAAATGCTCAAATTATACTGTATTCCGTAAAAAAGGAAAGTTTCCGTGAGCTTTGCCAAATAACTGTGGTGTTGACAATCTCTTGTTTCAAATTATTTATGTGCTTCGTTCCATATTTGGAGGAGAACGGCAAGAAAAAATAAATTTACTTTATAACACGTTGGAGTGGGAGAATATTAAAACTGGCAAAACAATGGTAAATCGTTAATCGTGACAGGAAGCAGGTATTACATTGTTTGTGTACTGATATCCAATCACCACCAATGTATTTTCTCAGATACGCCTAAATCTGTTACCAAAATAGTGTTTTATTTTATGTCAATGTCCCACTCCAGTTGTATCTGCAGTTATCTATCATCAAACCTAGGTAGATTCTCAGAAAAGTCAGTGAAATAACATTACGGTATCCATGTTCATAACTGTTTATTGGACTACTCGTTTTACACTTCCAGTTCCTTGACAAACGCTGAACTTCTGTATAGCTGTCCACAACAATAATCTAATTTAACATTTAAATATATGTAGCCGTATTTCAATTTCTTCCGTGTGTCACTGGTGTCTGGTGTGTAGATGGTAATACAATATGAACAACATTTTTCTGTCATTTTCCACACAAAATCCTTTACTCCCACCCTTATATTAATATTCATGTACACCAGCCCACCACCGACGAATTAACATGTAGTAATTTAAAAAAATGAATTTGTGGTGGCTGATGCTGGTACTGGTGGTCTTAATTGAATAAACAGAAAATTTGCCAAACGGTGACATATGTACCTTTACCAAATCAAGCAAACAATGAGCGCCAGAGCCCTCTCTTAACAAAATGAATAGTTACACTCTAGGATACATTCACCACCGTTCCTTTTTGTTCATGTCTTTGTTGCTGTGAGCACCATCAAGTTGCAAGCTGTGCCACTAGATGGCGTAAAACTTGTTTTTTATCTCACCACTAATAATTGATTGTGTGCACAAGTTGTAACAAAGGAAGAGTGAGTGCAAGAACTATCCCAACTTTTTTAGTCTGCTTGGTTGAGTCAGTTCAACCGCAGTCAATTGAATAGTCTGAAAAGTACAAAATTTGTCTATGCCTCAATTTCAAAATTAAAATAGTTTCCCGGCAGTAGGTGTGCATGTGTAGATATTTTGCAAATGTACCCTGTCTGTTAAACAACTAAAGTATCTAAAACTCAGTTGAAATCACATTGACGTTGCTTTCGCCCATGTGTGACACTGCGACGTGCCATTTAATAAGGAAAATGGGCTTGTCTTTTTGTCACAAACAAAATTAATTCCTTTATATGACAAAACGTTACTTCCTCTGTTTAATAGCTACTTTGTTTTTTTAGCACAGTTTACACGCGCGATTTCTCATTTTATCGGCACCACGCTGGGATGATACAAACTATAATTAAAAAATTACAGTGGTTACCGTTGTCATTATTATACTGTTGTCACCTTACTCTCTCTAAAATAGTCTGTTAATATGCTGATGCTTGTGTTTTTGTATAGGTAGTAAATTATTAACAGGAATGTTGAATGTTTTTTTAACTGCCCCCCACGTGCTGTCAGTTGTTTCTATTTTATCAACAGTGCAGGAATATGGGACAATTAGACTGGATATTAAGAAAATTTATTCAACTTCTGTAATTATCACGAATATTGTGTAGTTCAGATTTATCTCTTTGTATAATCTATTCGTATGCATTATAAAGTTAATTGTTCAATCGACAGCTCGCACACACACACACATACACGCGCGTGTGCATTAGCTTGATGATGTGGCACTTTACATGTACCCATTCTTATCTTTTTTTCATATATCATTTTTGTACAATGACTACTCATTAAGTAATAAAATTCTGCCACGCCATTTTACTGTTGTAGCGACAAACTATCAAATAAGCAAATATGTGCTGTTATTAAGTTCAATTGTATACTCTAATCAAAGTTTGTTCGCTTCTCAATTTGTGCTGTCAAGTGAGTAAGTCACATGTTGGTTTTATTAGGGCATTTCCTATGACAATTCTTTCAATATTTTGGGACACCACCATTTGGTCTGTTGCGTATTATTGGCCTTATTTGTAAAATACAAATTCGTCCATTTCGCGATGACGACGACGCCACGTCCATATGAAAGCAATTTAAAGAGATAACGATAAGATACAGATGTGAATGAGCACTGGGATGAATTCAAAAACTAAAATACACGTAACGAACGACCGGTAGAAATAACGGTAAAAAGTGTCATGTAATGATACTTGATTTGATTTTTCGTTGAAGATGATGATGCATCATTGTGAAGCAAAGGGACATGCCATTATTTTCTTTCTTAGTGAATTTATTTTCATATCCTTTTGTGTATTTTTCGAATACACCGGTATCTTTTAGGATGCGTTTAGCATACCTACCAGTAAGTAAATGGGATATTTTGTATAGGGAGCTACGACCGTCGTCGTGTAGCTGCGGCACTAATAAATATTATTATCGCCGTCCGCTCGTTTCAGTGTTTTGATGTACGCACGTGTTGCGGTAACGACTCACTTAATTGTGCATTCCTCCTTCGTTTACTCTTACTTGGTGAGTTTTTAGGTTGCATTATTTGGCTCTGGGGAGTTTTGCTTTTTTAAATGTAAATACAAACATGCCTGTTATGTTAAACTCGTCATTATCGTCATCAATGGCCACCAGTTCATGTTTCATGTAATAGCAGTAGTACAAGTACGTCGTAAAAAGCGACATAGAGAGCGAAATAGATAGAACAAAAGGAAAAAAGAAGACACTCAGTCGTTGTTCCCACAGACACTACCTCCTATTTATGTTTTTACTTGGTTACTGATTTTGAAACTGTCATTATACACAGCCGTTTAAGTTTAAAAAAATCTAACTACTTAATATTAAAAGTATGTTACATACCTACGTAGGTACATTACATGATTCTTGTTAACATACAAAAAATATCGTTTTGTGTTGTCAATAGCTTTGCAAGTACGACTACGGCCACTTTCATCTGCACAACAACATGAAGTCGGCTCCTCCAAAAAAGATAAACTTGGTGCCTGCATCAGGTTTGCAAAATGGCAACTAGTAAATCACAAAATCACAAGGAAAATGTGCAACAGACTCTTTTATTGACTTACCGAAACCGGTGCAATGTCTTCTTGATTACAAAGTTGTGTCGACAGATGCTTTAGTAGTTTTAGAGTATTTCACGTGACTAACAAGTCAGTCTACAAAAAATTTTATTGATGAGAGCAAATAATTGAATTCAGTCACATTCATAGAGTCAGTCAGCAGTTTCAGATTATGCATTCCTCCGTATTGTGTTGATTGTGTTTGCATGGCTGGTGGCAAAAGTAAATTGTATGCATAATAAACAGGCACACATGACGATAATTTGATAGTTTATCTACTTCAAGTTTACTTATCTCTCTTTCTACCTTCTTATACATTTTTCCTAGTTTGTCAGTTGTTGCTGACAAGGAAATGCGTCTATAGATAAAAAAAAATTATTATGCGACATTGCACGTCATTATAAAGACTGATGTATGCGCCTTTGTTAGCAATTTTGTCTGTGGAGCGACGATGATGAGAAATGTAAATCCGCATTGTAAACTCCTTCCTTTCGGATAAAAAAAATGCTTACGGCGACGAAAACAACTTTTAAGAGCGGATATGGACCTTCTTATTTTTACTACATACCCATAAAACTCAAATCACCGTTAAAAAGCATCCTTGTTGCAGCAATTTTTTCCTCAAGCGAAATTTCCGACTGATTACTGGTTGTTACTAGCATGCATGGAAACAACATTTATTGACTAGCATTGTGAATATTGTGATTGTACTTTTAACTATAATTATTCCGATTGTTGTTGCTTGCTTTCGAGAGAGAAATAAACTTGAGATAATAGAATTTTTAATATATATTATAGGTAGTCTGGTTTAGCATAAAGAGTAACGGAGAAGTTAAGTGTGGTGCAGTGATATTAGATCGTGGTGGCGAAACTGATTATTTCTTCGTTTTCTAAATATCTACACTTCCAAGTGGGACTAGAAATAAAACTTCTTCACGGTATAATAACGTAGCGGTATCCTTCCGACAAATGGGCACGTGTACAGGGATCATCATCATCACAATAATGAAAAGATGAGCACAAGACAAGACGTCAAAAGTCGTATAATAACGGATACACGTTTTGCCAAAAATATCGTCAATTCATATTTTTTCTCAAATGCCAAAAAGCTGTCATATGAAACTTAAATACGAATCAAGCTACTACAACAACATGCCAATGTTGTTACAACCCTGCTGTACGTATGTGTACACATGTTTACGTGTCTATGTAGAACTTACCATCAGACTGGTATATACGTACTATTGTAGCGTTTATACAAAGGTTGATAAATGATATGGCATTTTTTTCCGCCTCTGATGATGGCGATTTGACAATAATCTAATAAAAAGGGTGAACCCTGCTGATTCATTTATTCCGTTTCATACAAAACGGAAAAATACTGCTTTCATCACTGGTGCTATCAGTGACACTATTGTCAGTTGTTTTGATGTTAATCTCCCTCATTATTTATATACATTTCTATTTTTCCTTCAACTTCTTTTCAATCTAATAGCATTCTATTCACATTTTATACTTTATGTCATCGCACAAATCGCATCAACACGATCATGATGATGATCATCATCAGTGATATAATTGTCTTATTCTGTTGTTGTAGCCTGTCCCCTTTTCCATGTTAACTGTCATATCTATTTCTTAAATTTGGAGTTTTGCTATGCAGTGGCATCATTAACAATCGTATTTATTCTTTTTTATCATTATTATGCATATTGGCTTGATTTTTTAGGTTGACGTATGCTTACCGTTTTTTTATCCCCTCCAAAAAGTTATGCAAATTTTAACACGCTCAAAAATCTTTATCCTCCGCTGATCCTGCTTTACTAAATGAAAAGTCGTTTAGCTGTTTTTCGGTAACACCGTCAGGAGCGTCGCGCTGCTGTTGCTATACATTATTTTGTCGTGTGCCTTTCTTTACCGTCCTCTTTTTTCACTTAAGTCTACCTAATAACAGTTTGCGATGTATTTTTTTTTTGCTTTTTTACTTCAATACCTGGTGTGTACATGATCATCGTCATCGTTCCCTGTCATGATTTTCATATTATCATATTTTATGTCGTCGTAATGGCAGTAATGATTGTCATGATTACTACGTGTCATGATGTTGGTGTTGGTGTCTGCTGGTCTGGTGTTGTGTGCGATTGCGGTGATAGTGCAATGAATCTTCTTCATCTGTTGCCGGTTAATGGTGAAGCACCTTTCTTTCTCCCCGTCCTATCTCTCTGAAACTAATTGCAATCCATAACAACAGGTTTACCGGTCTCTTCCTTGTCTTTTTGATGTAACAACAACCTAACAAATTTTTTGGTAATAAGCTGGTTGTTTTACCATTCACCAGTAGTATTAGTCTTTTTAACGATCGTTCGTACTCCCAGCAGCAAAAATCTCAGCAAGAACCAAGCAAATCATAATATAACATTATTTTTTGAACGAGGAAGTTATAATTCTGGTAAATAGTAATAATAATGCTGGTCCAAGTTGCCATGAAACGATAATTGTTGAACGGTCAGTACAATATGCTTTTTGGTTTTCGGAACGAATGATGATTTGATTACCTTGACATGATATACGCCGGTAGTGTGAAGCAACAAGTTGCGTGATGTTCTTTACGATTTGATTGCCTGTTGGAAAAATTCATCATCCTCACCCAGTCCTCCACCACCAACACTAATGGTGGCAAATGGAAGCTCAAAATGATATATGGCTCACATAATAAAAAAATGAACGGTACAGTTAGTCTAATGAGGGAGCAAGCTTGGCCATGGCAATTATAACAGCCCCATTATCGCCATCATCATCACAACCGTAATCCTCAGTGACAGTGGTACCAGTAATATCTGTAATTATTATCTTTTTCTTGGGTTGTTTTTCCGTTGTCGCCTGTGTGTACAGAGTAATGACTGTCCCAAAGTAAAATATTTTGTGAAGATGCATAACCACGACCGTCTCACCAAAAGTCGAAACCAACATTGGGAAATGTCATTAATTTTCAAATTTGTACATTTTTGTTGTAAAACTGTTATAAAAATTGAATATAACTTATTAATAATTTGTACTTACTTTCAGTTCGTGCTTGTGCTGGGTGCATATGTTGTGTGTATAGTCTGTAGTTTATTATATAAAATTTTATGTAGCCGAGTTAGTAGTATGGCTAATAAATTTGCATGAGTAATAACTGCTGCCACCATTATCACCAAGTAAGGCAGGTACACAAACAACAATTTATTACGTAATGATTTAAACTAGCGGATAAGGGATGATGGCAGTGGTAGTGGTATGTATACAAGAAATCAACCATTAATTTATCACCTAACCATTGCCGCGGTACGAAACCAAAGCTTGAAAAGAAGTTTTTTCGTCGTAGACAAAAGTTTCTCAATAAATCCCTATGATAAATTGTACTTTTTACCAAATCACATTCATCAATTGGTAAATTGGTGGCGGTGATGGTGGTTAGGTTTTTACAAATCCGGATACAAATTTATGGCACTGCACTATTGCATCTGCACCGCACGCATTTCAACTAATGAGCATACATATGTATTCTGTACAAATTGAAAATTGCCCTGAGGTTTAAAATATAAATTCATAATAATTGTCATTGTGGCAGTATCACGTCACAAGTAAGTAATCTTAGAATGTACGGCAATGCGACTCAGTCAGTCAGCGTATTTTTATTACTAATATCACTATTATTACTGTGGACCGTAGGTATTATACAAAACCTCTTCTAGTCAACTCAAAAATAAGCAAATAAATCACATACACCCGCTAGCACTACCCCAACCAAACATCGTCGTTAAACACTCACAGGCGAAATGGGGAAATGATTTTTTTAAATAATCAAAGCCTTTTCCAATTAATTTTTTTGAAAGATGAATCATGAGAAAGTCAATCTGATACGATCAGAACATGTAGGTTGAAAGCACTCGTTCTGATCATCCATCACTTTGCTCACGTCATTCACGCAAAACGAAAAAAACGATATACATCTTACAGATGATTCTGTACAATTTGCCGCATAACACAATGCCACGAAAGCCATATTCCCACAAATTATTTGCGAAACTTCTTCGATCGGCCGGTAAATACATACAGGCTTAGGAGAAATTGGTCAGTATTGTTACCTTTATCGAATCGTGACATGTTACGTGCCCTATAATATTCGGTCAACTGTACTTCCGCGCATAATCAATTGCCGAAGGTGCATAATTTAGAAGAATACATAATATTCCCGTATGATCATAATAAGAATGTGTATTATTGTTTGTACGGTAGCATCTGTGCCTTTTTTGAAAAAGCACGAAAAAGGTAATGATTCAGGTTAATGCTTTAGTTCTAATTAATGTTTAATTTCTGCTCGAACGTATTTTAATGTGAACCAAAAATGGCACGAGTTTTATTGGATCTGGTGTCCCAAAACATTTTATATTCCAGCCAGTATACATTTACACTAAATTTGTCCCAAATGCCACTCAGGGCAGGAGATTTTGCGAAATGTATCGAGACACGATAATGGTACCCGTGTTCATTACGATTAACATTCTACTCTAGCTTAAGCATTCCATTTACAATCAGCGAAATGCAATTTTTGCTTTTACGAGTTACATAGTCAATAGTGAAATTACAGCAAAGTTGAACTAAATTATGTGCCTGTCTGTAAAAAAAAGTTAAACGAAACTTTGGTTCACATCACAATACGAAATATTATGATGTTTGTTCATCATTCTTTATTCTCAACACAATTCAAAATGCACATTCACTGCACTCGTCTGCTCGGTTGCGTAGCTTTTTGCATGCACTGCACTGCGCTGTCAAGATTTGGATTGAACGAAGTAGGGAAGTACGGTTCATGTCGTTAGTCGTCGTTATAATTCCTGTTGTTTGTCAATCAGTCATCATAATCATAATCACTCACTCACTACTACATCCACTACCACGTCCTTTCTTTCATCCACAGCATTCTGCTCGCTTTCAGATCATTAGAGTGATATGATGTTTTGTGCGTTGCGTTGCCTGTTCAAGGAAACGAACAAAGGTTTTTAATACTAAAACGCTTGGTTAACAAAATACGTCGTCGTCGTAGGCATGTTTTATCGGCATATTATCATCAATCTATCTTCTCATATATATTTGTAATCTGGTTTTTTTTCAGTGAGGTTTTACAATGAAATTACAAAGCAAACTTATTAAGTTTGCAAAACTCTGATGTTGATGATGACGTATTATTTGTTAAAAATCTTTGTTTTTGCTGTCTTGTTTTTTTCCTATTGTTGTGAATGTTTTGCAGTAATTTTGCACTGTATTTTTTGGCCTGCTTATTGTTATAATGGTTTCAAGGCGGACAAATATGGTAAGCTACGGTCATTGGATGCGTAACTACATTCTCGTCAACATAAAAACGTTGTAAATATTGCCGTGTGTGAGAATGGCTTATATGAAACGGATATTCTCTTATGTCGTGTAATGAAGCCAAAAGGGAACGTGTCAAAGATCATGGTCCAAGCATATTAGCTATAACACTTTATACAACTGCACGGCATTCTGGTTGGTGTTGATAAAATGATGGTATTGCACGCAGATAACACAACACGACACAACATAAAGTTATGAGGGGTTAAGCGTTGCCCATCGTTGTTTGATGAAAAGGGTACTGATTCTGGGATGAATTGAAGGAAAGCGTCGCGTCTTTTAGGTCTTGTTGTATCATCGCATTTCCTAAACTTTTAATTCTAATAAAATGGTCATGTGTACTATTCCTATCAGTATGTATTTACAGATATTCGAAATATCATATCGTGTCGTAGCTTATTCATTGTGATGGACAGCCGGATGACCACAATAATGATAAACTTAAGAAAATATAGGGGGAGAGAGAGAGAGAGGCGCAAGGCTTTCTCTCTTTGCCTGTGAACCTTTTAACTTTTTTGCAGTTTTCTGTGTGAAATGACGTTTTTAAAACCCTTTGCCTTGTTTTTATTTATTGTTCCCTCACATCTTCATTTTCTCAGAGACGCTGCACATGTGCGTTGGGGTTTGGGGTATGTATTGTATTAAAAAAGTGAAGGAAGTACACGAAAGTATTTACTCAGTAATAATATGCAATGCTCTAACTGCGTGTGCTCTGGTCTTGGTACACACTATTATATGTGGGGCTTGCATGATGCACCATTACTATGTGACTTGCCTGCATTATGGTAGTATCGTTATTATAATTATTACAATTGTGCATCTACTGATCTGTGTGTGACCGGATTACGATGACCACGTTACTGTGTACTTTGGCAGTTTCCTGTTTTTAACCCACTCTCTCATCCGCTCACAACAAGTCGTAAAGAGTAACAGCGGTAATGATATCGTTACTGGTGATGATGTTGACGATTTTATATACATCTCGTTGTGTATCGGAACGTGAATCTTGAAAACTGGATATTATATGAGGACATTGGCAACTGTTGCCTGTAGTGATAGGATGGCAATTCTGTTGAAATACTTATTGGCTTAGCTGGGTTGATGACAGACAACAAAGAAGGCTCACTGCTCATTTATTTGAAAGGTATATTTACATAGGTAGTAGGTGTGCTTACCTTACCCCTTAAATACCTTGCTTATTAAACAAATACTGTTTGGTACTTTGGGAGAAAAGAGAGAAGCGGACTATCTGTCATCAAATATTATGTATTTTGCACGGGCTTTGGTCGACGTTGGTGATACTGTAATACTAATATGTATTTAGAAGACAAAGGAAAGAGAATGGAGGAAGGAATTTTTTTTAAAGGTTTATTACGCGCATATATCTAATCCACATACAGGTATTGGTTGTGATGATGATGATGGCTGTATGTGCAAGCAGGCAGTAAAGGATTTATTGTGGTTTCATTAGGCTTCTAATAAATAACCTCCTTTCCCATAATCTTGTCTTTTTGTCATCGTCATCATTATCATCATCATGTCGTCCCATCAACAAAACAATTTATGCTCTCCCTTTCTTCTCGTTTCATGTTGTTCGTCCTCTAAGTTTTGTTTCATACTCGTTCACAATCCCAACAACAGCAACACTAGCACAACTCTTTTCATTCTTCTACTATTCTCTTGTTTCTTCACCTTGCTTTTCTCAGAAGAACGCAAGAAAAAGGAAAGGGGCAGTTTCATGTATTCATGAAATCTTTATAATTAAATTAAAGTGGCAATTATCGTTTATTGCCTCGCTGAAGTCTTTATACGAGTATAAAGCATTTCGCTCCCAATATTATCTGATTATTAGGCATAGAACAATAATACAGACATAATAAATGTACGTGTGAAAGTTAACCAAGCATTGTTATTATTATTATTTTACTGGACTAGTATATGATGGAGAGGTAAGCAGAAAAAGCTTGCGATGATGGAACCTTAATGGGATTTACAAGCGAAAAAAAAAATGATTGGTTGCATGAAGTCCAGTTTGTACGCTAAGAATTTTATGTAAAGTGGTAATAAAATGTTAACTGGGTTCTCATTACATTATATTGTATACCTACGTTGTAGAAGATGATGATTTGATGATAGTTCTGCTTGCCGACAGCCGATCTATGATGGTCGTTGTCGTAATAAAAGAGAAAGGCACGCAAGCAAGTAGACACACATGAGGATGTGTCAAAATTTGCGGCCAGCATAAAATTTACATTTACTCGTCTCGTCGACAAGAACTTTTTGACGATGATGACGGTTAATATTAGTACCATACGAAAAAAAAATTCTTGTACTCTTCTTTTGTTACACAACAATATTTTAGCATGATCAGTTTGTTTACCCTGTTCATTAAATTGCCCTTTTGCTAGACTGACGAAATATTTATGGCCTTTTTGTCGTTGTCTTCTCTTGTTGTAGCCGTAGTGTACTGTCTTTTGTGCAATTGTGCCTGTGTAATTTTGAACTAAATTATATTAGCTTGTTGACAGACAGCTGTGATTTGTTTATATTCAGCCCTAACCACAATAAGGAAAAGGAAAGAGATTTTTCTTGTTTTCTTTTACCTTTGAAATTTTTATTGCTGCAGCGGAAGAAAATCTCTGTTAACGAAAAAAAAAACTTATCCACCTTTTCGTCAGAAAATGTAGAGACAGCTCAGATTATAATCTGGTGTCTCCCCCTTTCGTCTTCATTGTTTTTCGTCGATTTTCTTCTCCCTTTAAAAAGTTCACTCACTTTTGGTGGTGATGATGGCGTACGGTGGTGGCGGCGGCAATGCAATGGTGGTATGACGGTTCTCTGGTAGTGAGGCTCAGAGATTCATTATTTCTATCCCTATTTACACATATATAACAGGGTAGATTGCACGTAGATTAACTTCGTTAATATTGTGAAGGGTCATGAGGATAATAGGATGGTCAATGGAAAAGAAATACGTCGAAATCCCAACCAGACAAAAAATAACTAATCAGGTGGCACGAATGGGTACCATGGATACCTTATTTTTTTGTATCTATTTAAGAAACCAGTATAGAGATTGACACTAGACTCTCTTGTAGGCACTTGTACAATAACAGGGATGCATGTGTAGATTCGATTGAAATTTGGGTAGGTAAAAGTGAAATTGTTGATTTTTTTCGCATAATTATGTAGATTTTGCACCTGCCTGCCATGCCACACGATAATAACTTACAAAGGTAATGGTTGTAATGGTAGACAATAGATACTGATTGTTTACAAAAAAATATTATTATTTATGAGTGTTCAAGCTAATTGCGAACGTTGGCGAACATCGTATTTAGTAGACTTTCGATCAGTTTAATTACAGACAACCACAACAAAACCTTGCAATATGCAGGTATAAAAAATATAAAAACCGAATTTTGCTAGCCTTCAATGTGCTTTCAAATTCTCAAGTTGAGAGTCTCAACTCTTGCATCAATTGCATAATACTCCTTGAATACATATAGAGGCGAAAAATTTTCAAAGTATAAAAAAAGGTTGATGATTGTGTAATAATAATCAAGGTAGCAGGGAATTTTTATGCATAGCTAGGTAGATACGTCACCCATCACCTCCTTATTTTTCTTTTATTGATAAATCTATTTCATTACATGGTATTGTATCTACCCTGTGATGTAATATACCTCAGTACAAACTTCTGTCATGTCAAACGTATTTAGTTGAATCTTTGCAGACTTTTTTTTTTTTTTTTAAAAAAGTTCAATTATTTATCTACTATTTTGACAGTATATCTTATGCTTGCTCATTTTTGAAAAAATGAAAGTTTATCAGGATAACAAGATATGTAAAATAACCAAGCATTGTCGTCGCTGATCTTGATGGTGGCCGCCACTGTGGAATTCTTTACCGATAATGGAATGCAAATTTGACGTGACATTTTCTTCTCTTTGCGTCTGCAGTTATCGAGCGTCATGCACTGCAATCGCGCAGCAAATACTGAAAAAAACAACAAGTTTATTCTATTTTATATATAAAACACTTGAAAAAACGATTAATGTCATTGATATTACGCAAGCAGAATTTTTATGCTCGTTTTATTGCATGCCTGCGCAGGAACCATTAATTTATCCCACGGAGATTACAAGCGTCGGTAGGCAATGATATCGTGATGATACACGGACATTTGCAAAATGCGTAGGTACTGAACAAATTAATTATGTCGTGTTGAAAGCACACAGACACTTCTAGAACACCTGAACAATGAACGAACAAACATGCGTGAGTTGAGGAGAAGACTCGGTGACAGCACACATAAAATAAGTATTTATATTTCTTGGGTTACAAGTCGGTGTGACGCGGGGAGTCTTCTGTCATGTTTGTCACCGGTCACCTAATAAGTCAAGAGCAACAGCAAACTCTGATTTTATTCCCTTCTCACTTACTTGTAATCTTTATAATGAGTTAACAGCGTGACGTTTTGACGTACAACTTCACTTCATCACTTCATGCGTGCTCTTTCGTCACTTGATTTAATCAGTCACGTACACTGAGAAAAAAAAATAAAGCAAGCATGTCTGTAAAACTACAGGAGAAAGGGATAGATCATAAATCACCCGCAAAGTAGCATGTGAATACCTAAAAAAATTTACGTCATCGTTAAAAATCTTTATTTCAATTTTGAATTACGACTGCGTGCAAGCACTATTTCGTCGGTGTCATTTCAGTAATTACTATTAAAAAGAAAAAGAACAATATGCCTTTCAAAGGCCCAAAAGCTCAACAAGACTTCTCTAAACGGTCCCCTGCAATTAGTCTAACAGCTTAAATACTTGAAGTGTTTTCACAATTTCATGTAGGTATTGTTAGCACTAAAATGTGAATGGGGCTGATAGAGAAAGCCATTATATGCCAAAAATATTTTTACAGCTTACCAATTTTAGCCAGGTGTGTTGGTGAGCAATAATTAGCTCAGCTTATTAAAAGCGCCTATATGCCATATGCACGCTCAGTAAAGAGCAAGTAGAAAAAAATGCCGTGTGAACTGTGTGCTGTTATTAGCTCGTTTTATTAGTGAAAAGGAAAGGAAACCGGCTTTACAAATTTGAAATAATAGAAATCCCAGCAGCAGCCTCGGACTTTCAGCACCACCACTGGTTCGCTTAAAGATCACATATGGTTCCTCTGTAGGAAAAACACAACAGTGGGCCAAACACGCATCTTCTTCTTCTTCTTCCTACTTGCTTAAAATAATGCCAAGCGGGGTATAAAAAAAACTGCACGATGACACTACAACTACATGCATGCCAAGTGCCAACAAGCAAACACGTCTCAATAAATAGTTTTCGTACAAAATACTACCGATTGAGAAGAGGGAGGCAGTTGGCTAGTTAACTGTGTGAGTGACCTATGAACGGTAGTAGAGGAGTGAACAAACCATCAACCATAAATATTTTTCTGAGCTGCTACAGGTCAGTAATTTGTGACCTGCTCAGTTGCTGTTGAAAGTTCCATCGTTTCTGGCCTCATCATCATTGACAGTTGCATCCCATATGATTTTTGTCATTATCGCTGCAATTTTATAGGCGTTTTTTATTGAAATGTGATTCTTTCACCTCGTTATGATCATCACTGATCATCCCCACTCGTCAGTACCCTTCTTTATTTGTGCTGACTTGACACGCATGCATGAGCTGTAATAAACATTCCTGTTGATTTGGCTTCGTACAGTAAAGCCACTACTGCGGATTTTCGCAAAAATGCCATCAACCATCCTCAATCACCATCGGTGCCGCTGCTGCTGAGACGAGAATGATGTTGACGGACAAAGAGCAAAGACGTGCAACGTGCACAAACCTGATTTGGCAAAATAAAAATCGCTTTAAATTTAGGTTTTTTTATTTCTGCTTCGGTGGTACAAATAAGCAAATGTAATATTTTTTGCAAAGAGCAGAGGTCACCGTCGTAAACGGTAATGCTCAACAACAGATCACCACCATAATAATAATGATAGTCATCATTTCTCATCGATGATAATAACTAGCGAAGGCGTCTGCTGTTACTTTTTGTGTTAGGCTTTTTGTGCAAAGCAAAGACCGCATTGCGGATGATGACAAGAACAAAAAAAGATTGACTTACAACAATACATATAAAGTTAGTTGAAACGAAATAAGAAAGATGTTGCTCATTTTCGTAAACTTGCTACCAGTGGATAAGTACTAATAAAAGTACTTTTCAACTTGTCACTGACTGTCGGTGATCATATAAAGCGTGTCATTATCATGGTCATAAAAGAAAGGTAGAAAATAATGGCCATAAATGTAGAGCGGAGGAAGAAACCAAACAGACAAAATTTGTTATTATTATTGATGTCAAATACAAGGGAAATCAATATCAGTAGCGCAGCGTCATCATGGTCACTCTCAGAGCAGAAATGCATATGAAAAATGTACAAAAAACGACACGGCACAGTATTTAGTAACCAAACCTGCAGCCAAAGAAAGCTAATAAAAACAAGTTTGAGGAAACTGTCCTGTCCGAATTGTCCGTCCGTTGTTTAGTCTTTCGTTCGAATGAAAAAAAAATGTCGAAAGAGAGTAGACATAAAAATGAGGATAATGGTAGTGGTGGTTTTCAAGTCGACAGATTTTTTGCAAATTAGATTTTGCTGTTGTAATTTTGTAAAGGTATAGTGATTGCTATGGTGACTGATACCAACAGAGCACAAAATATCCTGTCGTCAAACATTATCTGGTCTTTATCTTACAGAAATGCCATTTTCTTATGATTTTTGCTACTATTTTCTTCTAGCAGTAGGGAACCGTTACAACAAATTGTTCTAATTTTACCCTCTGCAAAGGCACACGTACTATGTGCAAAAAAGCGCAGTGGTGTAAGGATAATGTATATTTTGTAAAAATCAAAAAATCTTTATCTAAAATTGAGATTGTCACGTTACGCTGTTGTTCTTGATGTTTCTCATTGCCTCGAAACTACACACATATGTCCATTTAATATGGGTAAATAGATTATACTCGAGCTGCGTACCTACTTTGCATTGGTATTTGGACATGTGTAAATATGAATATTATACTTGTAAACGATGATGTGATAAGCGAATTGAGAAGATGAGAGAAAATAACGCCTGCGTGGTTTGGCTTCTAGCTGAACTGCTGCACACTGATGCTATTTTATGACCCTGTTCATCTATTTGTTTCCTTGTCACATTTCATGTGTGATAACATGACACAAGGATTTATGTGGGTGGTAGGGTAAACTAGATAGGTAGATGGTAGATATATTTTTCAGCTGTTGACGGATCAATGGAAGGATGGATAGATATAGCCAATGGAAAACAAAAATAATCTTAAACGATCTTTGCCGAGTTTATTACGTCCCAGCCCATCCTCCTCGTATATTACCTTGTTGGTGTTGCAAAAAAAAATCATTGTCGTTTATGTAAATACTATCGATTTCTTTACACTTTAACTATTATTGTGGGATAATACGCTGCTGCTGATGATGATGGGAGGAATAGTCACTAAAGTTACCTGTGAAGACGATAAATGCCAAGAAGACTGGTTCTGTTTAAATAAAACGGCAAGCTGGCGTCAATTTTGCTGTATGATATTAGAATTGCCAAAATAAATGGTCTTGTCTCCTAGTAGTACGTGGTAGAGAAAAGGTAGTCTTATCGTCATTTAGCATGTACAATAACAACAACCACGGCAGCATTGTCTACACGATTACCGTCGTCATCACGGTGAATTCTTAATTTTCAACCGAGACAAATATGGCATCGACCAGAGAAGAGATATAGGTAACAGGTATGATCAACCTACTACTTCCCTTAGAACAACAAACAGGCAGGCAGTAGATAGCTCATCATCACAAAACATCCACGGTCTTGGTCATCAAGACTTGGTGGCAGTTAGTTGGTGGTGTTGTGAGATAAAATGTGCGCAAATGTGTATGGGTATGTATTAGGTATTTAAAACAATAGGTGGTTTATCTTGATGTATGTTCGTCAAAGAGGACGGGATTTTATTATTATATTGCCATTTTTATTACAGCAAGGTCATCAAATTATCCAAAGCTAATATGATATTTAAACAAATGTTCATTTTTGGGAAGACGAGGGATGGTCCCTTGTTTTCTGCCAATTGCCAACGTAAAACTCCAAAAAGTTCTCTCTAACCACGTGAGCTAATCAAATAAATCATTTACAGATTACTTTTACCGGCGTCTTTATAAAATTACTTGTACTTTTTTATTGGCAAAAAGCGGTGCATTCAAAAGCGAGTTTGTTCTCTGGCAAGAATTGTTTACCTTGCTTGTTATACATTTTTTTCCAAGCATTTAATTAGCTTTTTAAATAAATAATAATCTCGGTTACTTTTTTCGTGTGCATGCTGCTACTACGATTTCAATTTAAGAAGAAAAAAAGATGAAATTCCTGCTACTTAATGATTAGACCTGTAATAATGCTGATTTGTATTCAAGTCAGTAAACAGGAACGTGGAAAAGAATCAAGCCATCTTGTTTGGTAGGATTTGTAAAGAGAGAAGATGAGTTTGTACGAAAGTACGCAGTACAGTTAGGCACATAATATTCAGTGTCGCTGCTGCTGCTTCTGCTGTTGCAGCTTCTGTTACTACTTGTTATTCCTCCTCTCCCTCGTATCCTTCTGCTGCGCTTCTACTTCAGAAGTTGAGATTTATTTACACGACCAAATATCTTGTTATGAAGTTCCAAATATGGGAACAGTACATGGGCAAAGTGATACTGCTGCATAAAAATCATGTTGGGCACGGATTGTACTATTATTATTATTACTATTGTCATTTTTATTATTATTGTGACTTTTTCATTTTCAACTTCACTGTTTCCTTTCTTTTCATGTCACTCCCCCGTCCCGTCCTACCCGTCTCGAAATAGATTTATTAAAAGCTTTTTCGATTCTACATCATAACAACATATATAAATCGTTGGGGCAATACACACGTGCTATCATGTATCATGACGGGATCTTGAAAGTTGTCAAACTGATTTACTGATTGGCTAAGTTGTTGATCATGTGATGTAGATTTTTTGACGTAGAGTGCCTGTATTGTGGTAACGTGTGACGATATTTTCACTTGAATACTTGTAGATGACGCTTACTTTATACGACACAATAGTCTGTTAGATAACTTTTCGGTTGTCCGGCCGTTCGTCTGTATCCTGGATGATTATTTTCCTGAAATATTCTTCATTAGCTGTTTTCTCATTTCTGTATCAAGTTTGGACGGGATCGGTCGATATTACTGTAGAGTAGACATCAGCGAAAGTTCAAATTCAACATAAATACCTAACCATTGCATTGCTCGTGGCATAACTGTTGAGACGTTTTGTATTTTATTGGAGCCGGGATTTCGGCAATCCAATGTTTATAATTTACAACTAAAGCTATATATTATTATAGTATTAACTTGTGCTCCCTACACGGTCAGATTGACAGGGCTAAAATTTGGTACACAATAATTTGATAAGCAATTCTGCTAAAGCTTATGTTAAATTAAGTGCAAGTTAGAGTTACTGTCTGATGTTGCACCATAATTTACTAAAGCTTCGTTATTATTATAATTATAAAAAGGTGGTAAATTGATGAGGGTGCACCTACAATTTTAGGAACTGCATGGTGTGTGTGTATGTGTTTGTAAATTTACTATTCTACCTGACAAACNTACTGTCTGATGTTGCACCATAATTTACTAAAGCTTCGTTATTATTATAATTATAAAAAGGTGGTAAATTGAGGAGGGTGCACCTACAATTTTAGGAACTGCATGGTGTGTGTGTATGTGTTTGTAAATTTACTATTCTACCTGACAAACTGTTTTGTTGGTGACGTAAATTGGTAGTATATAGTAAAGCTAAACACAAACATAATGGCAATATTTCATCTATGATAATAAGAAATAACCAGTTAGTTTTTTATTGACATTTATAATTTATTTCTGACCAGTTCACGTTTTCGTCATTTTCTCGTAGTTGATGTCCATCCCCTTTGGGAAAGTATAAGGTGTCATAATGTGAATATGGTAACAGTAGACGTCTGTCTGTGTAGGTAACAAATTTAGCAATCTTTAAACAAAATGTTTTTCCAAATCGTAGAAAATCCAAAAATGGTAACAACATTAATTCATCACATTGTTTAGACAACAGCACGCAACAGGGCTACGAAACAATTCTCAAAATTTACCAGTAGAATGTAGTTAGAAAAGATACTTATTTATAAATACAACAGTGCTTATTCCAATATCCGAAATTTTCCATGTTTCTTGGCAAACAGGTTTTACACACTTACGGTTCGAAGTGTTAGCATTGTAATTCTATATAATATTTTACTCACAACAACTTGATAAAATTGGAAACATTTTTGGAACTGACCAATCTAACCCCGGTATTGTTGAATTGTATATAGAAGCGATGACGCACAGGCATTAGGCAGATCCGACGGAAGCAGCACACATACTGTACTTGTAGGAAGAGATTGTTCTTTGTTTATTTTGAAGACCCTTGTTTGTTATGATGAAATATGATTTATGACTACCACCGCCAAGCCAGTAGATACAATGAGTTTTTTTTACAGCCCACATGTACATATTTGAGGGCATGTTTTTAACTTATTAGTGATCTGATTCCGTCAGTGTTACAGCATTTTGTATTTACCGACAAAAACAAAACGATAATATGTATTTTGTTACAGTACTATTTTTTTCGCTACGAATGTATATATTTTCGTACACTTTGTAGAAACATAACTACGTATGTTTACAATTTGGCACAGAGCACGACGCCCCTCCACGTCACAGACACAAACACATAATATAGCCAACGCACCACCAGGCACATGGTCTAGACGAGAAAGGTGCGTGACTGATACCGTCCATGTGCTCTAATTTGATTAGTCAAAGAGCAAAGGCATCTGTTGTTGCGTATTATGGTGCCCCATTGACTACACGGTATGTACTCCCATTTCAATAGAAAGAAAAATGGCTTTTGTGTCTTTAGAGGACAAAGTCGGCCACTCGATAATACCGGAAATGGATTGTGCCGACCTAAAAATTGCAAAGCACTAGAAGAAAAGCGCCGATAAAATGATCCACATCCTGCTGCTTTTTCGACAGAAGAACAAAGTTGGTATGGACACATTAAAAGGAGAAAGTGACTGCTTCGAATTCCCCTTGTCGTAAAGTAGGTAGGTATGTATGTTATATACATATGTATGTAATGTAGGTATATTGTACACATTGATTTAATGATTTCTACTTATAGTATTCACGAAACGAAAGCACACACGTTTTTAAAACAAAGTCAAGTTGTACGCACAAAACTTATAGAATAAAACTGTCTCTCTGGTGTCTGATGATGATTACCACAACCAATAAAAATTCCTGCCTGGCATAAGTTTACATTTCCCGGTGAACCCTCTAGCCCTACTCAAATTACGCGAAATGCATGAACTCACCGAAAAAATCCTTGAGTTTCCAATTAATTTATTTCTGTAAAAACAGCAATCGTTGAATTTTTTATTGCCATCTTAATCTCCATGCTGTGCTCGATTCTTTTAAAAATTGAATTCCGCAAAGTCACCAACTGCCAAATAACTGCTGTTGGTCTAATACTCATTCGAACGTAGAGACAGCGCGTATAACTGTTTCTCCCCCTTGTTTTTCTCCTCGCAGTTGATTTCGAATGCAACACGCTCATCTTTCACAAAAGCGAAACATCGAAACATGCCCAACGTTGTGACACGACAAACATAGATAACAACAAAATACACATGTATGAAAGGACGAAAAAAATAGAATTTGACACAACAATGTGTAATTTAAACTTGAAAAGAGTTGTTTTACTCGCCACACGTACGATGATCGTAACAAGCATTCGCTTCTTGGAAACGTGCGTTCAAGTAAATTTACTTTTAGCAACACCATCACTGCTACCAACGCCAACTCATTTTCTATTTTGCGTGCACACGCTGTTGCTGTGTCCTCCACAAACAAAAAAATAAATAAACAAAATACATTCATTTCTTCACACTCCCTCCCTCCTCCTTTATTTACTCCTGTTTGGCCTCCTCTCTCTCTCTCTCCCTGTCGTCATCCATGCTGCCACATGGTCGTTAGTTTGTTAATGAAAAAATAGGAAATTAGCTGTGTATTAAACAGCACTAATTTAGTTGAAACGTTTTAATTTACCGTAGCATACCAAAACAAAACGGTTCTCCGAAACAGACAAAAATTGTCTATTATCTTCTCTGACTTCTTGATTCATCTCTTTACCAATGCGTAACATGCCATCCTCATCATCATAAAAAGCAATGTGTGTAGCAGAATGCCAAAAAAAACTAAAAGTTTTCTTTGCTGCCGGCTCTCTCTCTCTCTCTCACTCCCTCTTATGTTCCTCCAAGCCCTGATGGTAGATCATTTTAGGAAAATTGCGGAAACCGTGGAGTCCCACCAAATATCCCGATCCTCGTCGTCATCATCATCGTCATCATTATCATGATCGCCACGATTCAAACAACCACACACACCAAACACAATAACATATCGTCATCTTCAAGTTTGTCTTTTGTGAGGTCTTTCTCCTCTCCACTTGCTCACTTACCACCACTACACATCACATCCCAAACGTGTACTCTGAATTAAAATGAGACTCGCCAATTCCTCTTTAATGCTTATATGCACATAAAGAATGATTTATTTTTTAACAAAAAGTAATAGGCGTGTACACAGACAGACTCTCTCCCTCTCGCTCTCTCTGTGTCTCTTTAAAGAAAAGTCGTCATTGTGCGAACAACGAAGAAAACATTTTTTTTTGTAAAACGAAGGACAAGAGATGATGCATATAAATACACAGGAACGCGCGCATACTGTGTGGCATGAAACCTACCATTAGAAATAAAATAACTGCAGCAAAATGCGACGAATAAGTAATTTCCATTGAATTAGTAACGGCTTTGGTGCTGCTGCCGTTGGTGGGGTGGCGGGGGTTGGAATTGAATGTTGGATTGCATAGTTTATTTATTTAATAGAAACCAAGTGCCAAAAATTCACCATGTAGCAATATAATACCATCGTGTTAGTAATTTATGGGAGCAACAATACATCGTCTTGTTACTTTTTTGTAGCGTTTTTTGTCTCTTGTTGTAATTTTTATATTAACTTGTTTGTAACATCGTAGTCGTAGTACTCCCTCGTGTTTGGATGAATTAGTTTCATTATTTGTTGTTACCGGTGTATGAAAAGGGTTGCAGTAAATTACAAAAAAATAATTGTATTGTATAAGTTCAGGTGCAATAAAAACTAGTTGTACACATGCCCCATTCATAAACTCTTCACAGTTCAATAAAGCATCTTAAGAAGGGCGTTAAACTTTAACAAATAAAAAGATGCAATAACACGCTATAATAATAAAGGTATCTATAATGTATAATATTTAAATACAGATGTTTGATGATCATGATTCAGGATCGGCTTCCTTAGCCCAATGAAAAATGTGATGTGTTACTGCCAAAATACTCATCAACATGAAGTAACTTTTTATAATCGGCGTATAATATTGGCTCTTAACATAGATACCTATATAATAAACAAATTTAAAATTTCATTTTGTATTGAAAGTACTGCTAGCAAGTTTTTTTTTACAAATTCTATCCAACAAAATTGCATTTTTTTCCTTTGATGTAAAATTTCATTGACACAAAGGCCCCGTCACACAATTTTCTGAATGAAGCAGCAGGACATTTATTTTACTACAAAAAATAAAAACGTAGACACATAACATGTGTCAAATAAAACTCAAATTTGCAATTTAAATTTCGAAAAGAATTTAATGTTTTTATCAAATATGTGCATAATGTATTTTAAAGCAATTTAGTGTCTTGTCCTCAAAACCTTTTGCCTTGTTGATAAAAAAGTACAACATTCTTTTTTGTTTTTGATATGTTGTGGCATTAAATAGTGTCGTATGGAATAATAGATAACAAAAGGGACGGAATTTCTTCTTTTTGGCGAAAAAAAGTTGAATGATAATAAGATTCCGTGTGTTTACTATACAACGGAAAAATAGCTGTTTTATATCTCCTTAAGTAGGGACCTACTTGCATTTTATTGTCATTGTTATCATTACTATGCGGTTTATTGCAAAATGCAGTTCATTTTTTTCTTTTCATTGCAGAGCAACAAATTTTGTACGGAGAGCAACCTTAAATAAGTTTCGATGCAGTTACGATAACCACTGCAGTAAGAATGCACGTATGCTCTGTTTTAAAGAAAAACATTGTTTAGGTATATTAGTTGTAAAAAAGATAAAATTGCCAAAAACTTTAGACAAACTACTGCAAAATGCTTAATGACTCGAATAAAAGCGTAAGCAGTTACTTTATATCGTACTCGTACGCCTTGGAAAATTCCAAATATTGTTAAAGTTTGTTTTGTACAGAAACGCGTAAAAGTACATCGATCTAACTCCACCAAGCTGAGCGAAGAGTCACATAAAATTCAGATTACAGTACGACCCCTGCAAGGTTTTTCTTGTTTTTCATTTAAGATGGAATTACTTGTCAAACTTGCCAGTGTAGCAATAGCACGAACTTAAGACGACTGGGATTGGGAGACATCCTTCTGGATGATTGTTTGTAGAGCACACACAACCAGATTCAATGGCAAATATAATATCAAATATGCACTACTCGGAGATGGAGTTAAGATTACGGCAGGATTTATGATGTGTACTAAAGTAAACTTCCAGAATAATAATATAATATGGTTTCATATTATTATTGTTTTCATTTTTCACTGTTTCTTGTAGCCTTGATTTTTATTAGCTTGCATTTCGATTTCAAACGACCACAATGACTACGTTGTAAATATTCTAATAAAATTCATTAAAGTGTAACAATGCAGAAAGAAACACCATTACCCAACCCGATCACGTCGCCTGTCTTGATATGGAAAATGGACTTTTAAAATCATTTGTTTGATTGAATGAACGGCTGTACATAGTAATGATAATAATAATACATAAAATGGAGTTTAACAATTTTGCATGGGAAACGTGCGTAGTTTTCTATGAACATTTTCAGATTTACCCTTTCTTTTCATTTTTTCATACCATCAGATGATATGAGAAAGATTGCAGTCATCTTTTGAATATTTTAAAGTAGTGTCGTGATCACTGAATGGAGAGAGGCTGACGATGAGTGAGTGAACTGAATCTACTGATTCAA
>JAHZNB010000774.1:0-10811 GCA_027744295.1 Callyntrura guangdongensis | reverse complement strand
ATGTAGGAGATAAAATCAACTTAAATGTTCTGCTTGCATGTCTGTAATACCGGACAGGGTTACACAGAATTATATTATTATTATTTTAAAATACTTCTGCTTCAAGCGTGTACACTTTTGTACATAGATACTGATTACGTGACAATTTTCACTAAATATTTTATTGTTGATTAAACAGTAAGTACATATAAAATTTCTTTAAGTTGTATACCGATAAAAAGTAATAAATTATGCAGGCTTTTGAAAGTAGGCGTGTAATTCCAGTTGCTATTTATACCTTAGTAATCATCAAAACATGGTTAGTTCAAACTTCACAATGACGGCTTTTCCTGTTAATTTTAATTAACAGATTACAACCAACATGTAAACTTAAAAACTAATTCCTTTACATCGGACATTTAAAGATTTAAAATTATTGCTAACAACGATGCTCCTGTAGGACGAAAAAGGTTAAAAACAACGAAATATACATACAAAAAAACTCTTTGCAGTTAATAAGAAAAAATGTAACGATAAAGTCTGCAATATGAAAAATTTAGATTGAATTATTGGATACTAAAACGATAAATTGTTAGCAAAATTATGTTCCAAACAATTTGGCGTTCCAAAAATGAGTTAAAGAACTTCTGGACGAGTATTGTTAATAATGACAAACAATAGGGTATTATATCGTCTTAAACTTATTATCAACAAAATTATTATTAGCATTTTATATGTCGCCATAGAAAGTTGCATTATTATCATTAATATTGAATAATAATATTTTTCATAATGCTAATTACTTTGTGTTGTAACGTTTTCCCAGATCAAATGTGCAAATTGAGTTCGTACAATCGATGATATATTCACCCACCCGTTCTTTCTGCACAGTGTCTTCTCTGCTAGTTAGTAGGACCAACAAGGTCCACATCGCGATTTTCATTTTTTTCTGCGCGTTTGGTTGCGGACACATGTCGCTGAGTGCGGATGTGGTATATTGGAAACAATCTCATTTTTCAACCTTGTAACAATTTTCACAAAAACAGTTTACTTGTTAGGTTTATGAGAAAAGCAAACTTGTAAAATGCACTCTCACATTTCCAATTTCCACATTCAATATCAAGTTGAAAATTTTTGGTACAGGTTTCCCCTGACACAGAATCGGCTCCAATGGACAGCAGTTAATTTATAGTTTATATTTTACACATCTGGAGTAAACTACTACAGAGTACGATGCGTTGCTGGTTGCTGTACTAAACAATGAATCAGTTCCGTAATATCCGAAAATGATAAAAAAAAACTCCTATAAATTATTTCCTCTTCCTGTCGTTAGAAATATAGTAGATAAAAATCGATCAATGAGCTTTTTAGCTAATGATTTCGTTACAACTTAGAAAAATAAAAAGGAAGTGATCACTGAAGTTTCGGTTGAAAACCTTCGGTTATGGTTGCGTTGAAAAATTGAGATCGCTAGAAAGTAATTTTTTGCAACTCTAGGAAAAACTATGCACTTATCTTGATCAGTACAAACACACGGGAGGCTAGTAGCCTATGTAGTATGTTTACTATGTTTTGTAGTGGGCATGCCTAGTAACTTTTCTTTTATTTAACCAACCTTCGCCATTATTACTTTTTCTCAGAACACATACATTTTACTTTAACCTTTGTTTTCTCTGTTATTAATCAATTCCTGCGTTCGGCTACATAAGCTGAGCAGATTGTTTGGTCTCCACTAATGTTGTAAAAGTTAATTCAGCGAATGACTATAACGCCACAAGTTTATCCTTTGGCATTGGATGTCTGACTATCTGACTTCCGTTCCCGAATGAGGGATAGACACAATGTGATTGATAAAAAAATCTAGCATTTTTTTAAAAAAAATCCCATTCTTATAATCATTTTCTTTCTATTTTTTAAGAAAAATTAAACGAACAAATAGGAATGGCAAGTCATGAAAATGTCCGCACTAGTAGGCGAGTAGCAAAACGATTTATAAACTCCATGTCAGATTTGTCACCAACTGTTTTGTTGAAAAACATGTGATTCCAATAAAAAAATAGGTATTTACAAGTTGTCTGTTCACCTGTACCCAAGATAAAGATTCTTCAAATAAATCAAGTCAAGGTTTATAGAGTCATGAAGTACGGAATGCTCAATTTTTCAGCTTGCTATAGAGAGTGTAAGGGAAAACAAGGTGAAGGGAGGTACCCACATCCAAGATAAATGTTTTATTTATGTACATGTTCACCATAAAAATTTCAAACTCACTATCCAATCTTCTTTCCTTGTAAACGAATACCAATCTAACTATGCTCCCATTCCTACTTACTACAAGGTAGATTCCACATTCCATCAGTCCAGGTGCTAGTTGCAACATATTTTACATATATACATTACATGCATATGTAGGTTCTTTAAAACCATCCCAAGGTGATACTATATTCCCTCTGGAACTTCATCTGGAATAAAATGAAACGAGACGTTGACGTTACTACTTATTACTGCATCACAATTTTTCATGTATGCGATTTCCCTCTTTCTCGTATGGCAATCGCAACAACTACAACAAAAGTAATCTTATTTCGGGGAATCGTTATATTCTAAAACAAAACCAACACACAACATTTATCTGCAATTTCGGTACAGTAGTACATCGGAGACATCTCAACAGAATTCCAAGAAGTAAAAAATGATGTATTCAATTCCCTTAGGATTTACGAAACGAAAGTATGCATCTCCATCTCCACGTAAATGGTGGCTTAGGCAACCGTAATTTCCGGTTAGTTTCTGGTTCGATAACTGCATTGATAGGTGGTTAGATTGAATTTTTAAAACTTTTTCTCCGCAACGTTTTAATCATCTCATCATTGTCCTGGTATCAATGCAAAAAAATGAATTCTAAAATGGGGCTGTGCATTGAGAACGTCACTGTTAAAAACCATTTTTTGAAAACATGATGAACTTTTATTGGTTTGCTGAGAGAAATGCAAAATCGAGAATTGCCATGACATAGAACTACAAAAAATAAAATACAAATGACGTGTTTTACAAATTTAACTGTCAAAGCCTTGGATGTATTATACGTTATATTTAGTACATCCTTGGTCAAAGCCCAACTTTTTATCATTTTGACCGTTAAAATTAGACAAAATTCTACACCACGAACTTAACATTTCCGCTAAAGAAATTGAGAAACTAAACTTACATCTGTAGACGACAATAGTCGTTGGGTACCTTAAAATGGTACATTAGAATGATAAGAAAACGAATAAATAGAGAAGCCCGGATTGGTACTTCTCCTTTGGACTTTATTTTATCTGCAGATTTGCAATTAACAACCAGAAAGACACAGTTTATATACTACTAGAATATTAATAGAATATATTTCAAACATATTAGTATTAGGGACACTTGGGAGTTCTTTACACTTCTCAATTCCGTTCTGGCCTGAACACGAAAGATTGTTAAAAAGGGTACCACGAACCAGTAATGCAGTGACGGGAAATCAATGCATCAATACCAGTTGGTGGACATGCAATAAATAATTTCAGAAATAAAATAAGAATTAGGACCTTGTCCCTATGCAAAAAAGTAAATATGAAGAACTGGAACTACGTTCAGCAAAAATAGTTCTACAATCAACAAGACAATGAAGACAAATGATTATCTCAAGACAATCTTTGAGTGTATGTATGCCAACTGGGAAGTATAAATGTAATGAATGTGAATAAAGTTTAAGATTCTAGGAGTTTTTTTTTACTTTCTCTCCGGACACGCTTTTATTACATTTGGTAGATGGGCACGTTGACGTTGGTGTTGCATGTAAGGTTCCTACCCACCCCCAGGTTTCACGTTTTACATGTACTGCTCCATGTCACAAAGATTTTCAACAAAAATACTGCTGGTAAAGTATCTTATTGTGTACAGTGTACTTGATTTTATATAGTATGTGGGTATTTTCCACGAACCTTTGGTCGGAAATGCATTTTCGAGGTATTATTTGTATTCCAACAATCTTACCGGTACATTACTGTAAAAGAAATCCATACAGTGTCATTGGTGTCTAACAATCCCTCTATTCGACATAGAAGTGGAGACAGTCTCAACTCAATAGAACAAACAAATCCTTTTCGTTCTGTTATTTAGTCATGTAAAAATAATCCTTTGACCTTATCGATTAGAATAATAGTATAGGGGGGTAAACAAAATTTTGTTGCATATTAGCTGCATTTTTTGGCGATTTTGTTGCATTATTGTATGTATTAAAGTGGGGTTTAGCTACATGATTGCATGAAATTGGCCTAACTATTAATGATAGTAGATGCCAATAAAATTTGGACATTCTGCTCTGGCTCATCCACGGACAACCTTTCAGAGTTCTTGTAACCAGCGTATTTCGGTAGCAGCAAGAATGAAAGATGCGTGCAAAAAATAATGTATATGAAATGTACGTGTTATTTTCAGGAACAGTAAACTTACTCGAAATTAAGTAGACTTTGATTCCATTCATATATTGTAGAATATGTACATATCATTGTAATCACACCACACCTTTTGAAATGACCTTAATACGACCACAATTCATTGGTTTTGTCAGATCCAGTTTCAGTAAGTTGGCCCAGCAGGAGATGCTTGTGGGTTAATGCTGACTGTATCAACTACTCATTGAATTAAAAAGGACGTTTCCACGAACTTTCTCCCCAAGTACTCAAAAACACACACTTTAGTGCTATCCAATTTACCATCGGCGATCCTTGGGCGATTATTTGCATCATCATCATTGTTGTCCTCGAAAGGGAAATACGGTTAATAAAAACTGTTCTTTTGTACATGATGATGTCATCTCTATCAATGACTTACTGTCACCAAAGCATCGAGGAAATCGGGTAAGCGTTTATCACTGTAACCAAACAGTGAGTAGGGGGTGTGGATTCTGAGGAAAAAATGAATGCGGAATGGTGAAAAAAACGCTGGTCTAACAACTAGAGTGTGGTGGTGGTAATGATGATGATGGGATTCTTTCCCATCTGGTGACAATGGTGATGGCGGATGTTGTCAGGGAGTAGGAGTAGGTTAAAGGAAGCAACAGCATAAACGAAAAGAGATTGTAATATACTTCTAGGTTAAAGGAAATGATGACTTTAGCTGTGATGGGATTCCAAAAATATTTGCCCTGCTGCTTCAACTTTTCTTCCCAGACATTTACTCTTTTTTACCACATCAGCGGTATTAGTGTTTATGGTTGACTATGTTTAGGTAAACTAGATATCTCTGTAGACTGGTAAATGTGCAGTGAAAAATGTGCAGGGGGCTTAATTTTTCATCAGTTGATCTTACTGGTAGATAATATATTATTCATTCCAAAAATGTATTCCTTGTCTTGCCAAATCGATATCATGTGAGGAGTGAAAATATATTTCCTTACAGCTAACAAAATAAAAATGTTGCACAGAAAAAAAAACAATCATATTTCGTGTTCCATTTTTTTGGATGAAGGGTAAAAGCTACAGGAACAGGAGAGGTTGCTTTTTTCCTTTTTTGTATAAAAATCTGGAGCTTAGGGAATAAAAAGCAAGGACATGGTGAATTGAATTGTTGTCACTTCTGTTCTGTTTTCGTGCATGACAACATCACATTGTTACCAAACATGTCCACTGCCTGCCATTTTGCTTTCTCTTTAAAAGCATCACTGACGACAAATATGTATGTGTTGCTCGTTCTATTCGAACCAATATTTCCTTCGAGTCTCCAAATATTTCATTACCCGATTGCAGAAATTGCTTCCTTGTTGCCACTCTTTTCTCTGTACCGAACAGGATGTTCAAGTCAACATGACATGAGCGGAAAACCCGTGGTCATAGAGATCAGATAAATAAAAGTGGCGACAAAGCGAAATGAAAAACAGAGATTGGACATTCAAAAGATTTACTGCTTTGGCAAATGTACGTTGTGAACTAACAAACAAATTGTAGTCACAATATAAATAAGAGGTAATAATGAACAAATGGATAAAGGAATACTGCCTACTTGATTTCACTTGCTTCTTACAAAACTAGAATTGACTTCAAGTCCATGCTGCATCGCTCCAAAGGATTGGTTTGGTGAAAAGTAGTGCTGCTTACGAGCGTAACCTACCTTGTATTTCGCTTTTCATGACTTGAGTGGGCGAGTCAATGATGAGATGACTAATGATGACAATGTTTTCATTTTATTTCAAACAGACTACCAAATCAAAGACGAAGCCTAGCTGAAAGTTTTTGAACAAATATATTGTGGAAAATGGATTTTTTATCACCATCTGGTCCAACGATGGATTACTCTTTACTTTCTTCCAGCTCACTGTCGTCAACAACGGAGCTGATCACGGGCATGATGGATCACGACAACCACAGTATCCACCGTCACGATCACTATGGCAACTTCACTCTAGGGGACGACATCATTTTCTACCCTGCCGTGCAAGCAATTCCTCCACTATTATCTCAACGAAGATAAGTATACCTGTGGAGAATTTTGGCCATCTGAAGTGATTCGACAGGTTTTCAGCGGTTGCACCATGTTTCTACAATTTTTCTTGCCCTTCATCATCATCCTTTTCTGCTACATCAAAGTATCCTTTAAGCTATCGGATAGAGTTAAGGCAAAGCCGGGCACCAAGAACTCAAAAAAGGAGGCTCTCGAACGGGAACGCAAACGTAGAACTAACAGAATGCTGATCGCCATGGTTTTCATTTTTGGTGGGTCTTGGCTTCCGTTGAACGTGTTTAACTTGGCTGACGATCTCTCTCAGGATGCTTCAGAGTGGAAGTATTCCAACCTTGCATTTTTCTGTTCCCATGCACTTGCTATGAGTTCCACTTGCTACAATCCATTTTTGTACGGTAAGATAAACAACACTCCATTTATCATTCTCTTTAAGACAAACAATGTCCTGGTGGAAGTGTTACTGTGGCACGGGGTTGTTTATGTACGAAAAGCATATAAACTTTACGGTAGTGTACTACAGATAATGCGTGAGCATTTTATTACAACAAAACCCATTTTTTGGTTATGGCCACTCTCTCCTCCATTTTTGCACGTCTTGATGATGTCATTGATTTAATATCTATGTGTTGTCCCTATGCACTCAAATGCATCAACTTGCTTCATACTTTTTTCCTTTGTCCCCGTAATATCATATCGTTTCTGCGGCTTCTCAAACTTCTAAACATTATATTACCCCAGACAAGATTGCATGGTGAAATAGAATCACTCCAAGCCAAGTAAGTGGCCGTTCGCGATGAAAATAAATAAATAATAAATAAATAACAAAACGAAAGTGTAACGACAAAAATAATAACGTGCTCGAGAAAGAAATAGAGGCGACGAGCGAACGATAATAGCAAAACTATAGAGTTTAATGTTTAAGTATGCAGTACTTTCACCAACATAACATTTTTTATAAAGTATAAAAGGGGCGTGCGAACTGAAATAAAAGTAGCCCATAAAGTGGTATCGCCATCATCTTCACAATTGTGACCATAACGTGAAAAGTCACGACACTACCAAAAAATGTACCCAATGAAGAAAGAAGACCAAAATTACCGTTTTGTTCACGAAATACCTTAATTTTATTAGTTTTCAAACTCCCTCTTGGGACTTTCTTCCTTTTCTTAAGTTGGCAGTACACACACCGTTTATAGTATGGTACATGCTTTACGATACAAGTTATAAGCAGTCTCTGTATTGCATGCTTTATTATTATTGTCCTCTGGAGATTTTACATTCGATATTTCTTAACATGTATTTTTCAGCCTGGATGAATGAAAACTTTCGAAAGGAATTCAAACAAGTTTTGCCATGCTTCAAGGCTGCTAATGAAGGAACCTCCAACCGATCTAGACGATTTATTTCTCAGAGGACAAATTGTAATGGAGCAGAGACTATTCAGGAAACCCTGTTGCCGACTACGTCCAATGCTGCTGCAGCGACTGGCAACAACTTGACCAACATGAACAATCTAACGGCGAACACGACGGTCGTCCAGGTATTGGAAACAATTGATGAATTAAATTCAACCACGGCAGCTGCAGCTGGACACGTGTCCATTGATTTGAACAAGGCAACAGCATCCTACACGACTGGCATAGAAGTGGATGAAGTGATTGTTCATTACCCATCGCCATCCTTTTCATCAACAACGCCATCTGGAGGCCCAGCTTGCAGTACACTCACCATAGACAACAACAATGAGAACATCAGCAATAATAATACAAACCGAAGCAAACAGAGTAACAATGCTGACGGCAATGGAGCGGACAACTCCTCTGGTGAAGATGCCAAAAGTAATGAAGTAATGGACAAAGAAGAATCAACTAAAAATGATGGAAACGCGACGGTTATCACGATTGAGGCTGATGCTACCAATGAACCTATCACCAGCACTCGAACGGCACCCATTGATGCAGCCACTACATCTCATGCTCATCCCAATGAAGAGGAGTCATCTACTTCGGGCGTCGCTGTTGCTGCTCATGACGAATCCAACACTTCTGATGGCATAATGAATAACATGAAAAAAAAATCTCATAACTCAACAGTTCTCATTTAGGAGGTGTGGTAGTTCCTTTGCCCAAATGATAATGAACACTACACTCCTGAATTAACATAGAATGAACAACAGCATAAATGCCGTTGGGCTTTTGTCTCATCCTAACTTTGTCGTTTAATGTGATCAGAACGCACAGGGGAAAATATTGTAAGTTCAGAGAAACCAAATTTGGATGAGAGAAGTATACGTCATTCCTACAACAAATAGTGTATTATCCCCCTTATTGTATAAAGATTAACTGCAACCTTTGATCTCCCTCATTTACCTTTCATAATAACAACCTACACATTTTATACACTCAATTTGCTATAAATATGTGGAAGGTCCACAACACGGCATCATATAATCATCATCATTTTTACCACAAAACTTTGGTTCTCCGACCGAAATCTAGAGAATATTGGTGTTGAGTAACCCTGCTGTAAATAGCTGACGACGACACATAGAAAGAGTTTGTGCGAGAAGAAACTAAGTATTCACTTGTATCACTTTCATCATCCAAGATCATTACAACTACAATAGACCGCTTCTTGCTTGGCCTTTCGTGTTTCTTTTCATATTCATTCATCAAACTTTTCTATTATGTGAGAACATTGTAAATAAATAATTGTCGGTTTCTCCACTCTCACTATTTTACTTTACTAAAAGAGAAGGAAATTGCCCGAGACACAAGGGGAGAGAGAAAGGAAGTAGAGTAGGCAAGAGGGGTGGTCCTTAGTACATTACAAATGACGAGGATGATAACAGTGTTAATGGTCACGATGATGCTTCTAGCAGGAATTACAATGCATAATTATACAAGAAAAAACTTTCTCGGGACAGCACCTCATTTATTTCCACCACCGCATACTTCAGTATGTATAAAAAGTAAAATTATACACTGGAAGATTTTTTAAATAATTCTGTCTTACCAACTTTTCTCATTGTTAGTGATTCCATTGTAATCACTACTCATTCTCGTCTCCATACAGACGATTCCTATTGATGAAACTGGCTAAAAACTGCAAATTTCAATTCCCTGTGATTTGGTTTCTTGTCAACGGGAATCGTCCCGTCAGGCGTGCGTCTACGCTTTTTCTTTTCAAACAGACGATTCCTCTTGATGAAACTGGCTAAAAACTGCAAATTTCAATTCCCTGTGATTTGGTTTCTTGTCAACGGGAATCGTCCCGTCAGGCGTGCGTCTACGCTTTTTCTTTTAATAATCTTATAAGATCTTTTACAATTTCACAGGAAAAGTGGAGACAGCCTGGTTTAAGATGTCGAGAAAATATGTTGGTGGTTTATATTACGGACAATTTAATTTTTCAGAAAAGATCTGAAAAAAGGAAAACGTTTTTTGCTTGGGTTTTCTGTGCACCGTTTTTGATCAAGGCCGTAAACAGAAGATGTCGTATAGTCGTCGTATGCATGTGCACATATGATATTCCCAGACGCCATTGCACCTTTTCGAGGACAATTTTCTAATGTGAACCCTTCTTTCTTTCTGATTTTCTTTACAAAAATCTGGTTGTTTGACTGTTTCTTGTGCTATTTTCACAAAGATTTTTGTACATAAACACGTCCATTTCCGTAGTACTACTACTACTTGTAAATTTTAAACTGAAATCTGAACAGTTGTTGTGTACTGTACTAATTCCTGCCACAATATGTAAATGAGTATAAAACTTGATAAGAGATAAGAAAGATCAAGATGTAGGTATGTATATTCCGATTTCCGATGCTTTCTTCAACTTTCCCCACCTTTTTTCTCCTTACTCACTGCTTTTCATCATAATAAAAATCGAAGAAACGTCTCAAAAACTTGTAATTTCCTAAAGGAGAAAGTATGACTCCCGGTTTAAAGCTTGAATCTGTCTAGCAGTTACAAAATACGGGCAATCAAAAAACTGTCATACACCGAATAATCAATAAATAAGGCAACAACCTCAGCATAGTAAGCTCGACCTACCTGCCACATAGTCCGTACTGGAGCCCAAAAACAAGATTGAATTAGAAACTTTTGAAACCTTTTATTTCAGAAGACTCAATTTATTTCCGTACCAGTGTAACTGAACGAACGAATGAAGGCATGTGTGCTTTCTTTCATCCTTCATAGGGATTGTAAACCTAACTAAATACATTGTGTTCTGGCCGGGTATGGACAGCACGGACGGGATGTCACCTCGTACCTAAAATCAGCCTAAATCGATTTTGGGTCACACGCAACCAAAAGCTTCAAACATCCCCCTAGCGTAAAAAA
>JAHZNB010000773.1:0-12120 GCA_027744295.1 Callyntrura guangdongensis | reverse complement strand
AATTTTAATGTAAAATTATTCCTACCTATTTGAAACGTACTCGTTTCAAAAATATGATCCATTATTCATTATTATCATGTACTATTCAATAAATAATATCGCGACGTTCGTTCAATCAATTTCATGTTCAACTTGGCCGATTTAGCAAATCTACTGTAAACAGTAAAATAAAGTAAATACGTATGTAATTTCGTGCAGATTGATGACAAGTTTTGACGTAATATTGTCGACAATGCACTACGATTAATTATTGTGAAATGATGCCACTAATGAAAATAAATTAGAATGATCATTATTCTGAGTAATTTTTATACTCCCAAACTAATGGAAAGCACACCAAACATGTGATTCGTGTGGAAGGCACAACTGGATCAAATGATCTATTTTTATGAAATATATCAAAAGTAAAGAGAGTGAAAAGTTTGCTGGAGGATAAAAGTTTTAGTCTTTTTATTCTCTTCATAACTTTTCGGTTCATTACCCACTCATATTTCTTGCATAACTTGCATCTGACAAACAAAATTCTTTCTCTCAACAGAACACCTTAACTTTTATACACATGTCATTTAAATATCCGTTCCTTTCTAAAAATCAATTAAAAGTACATGTTGATTAAATGAATATGTATGTATATAGCACAGTGAAACTAAACTCTCATATCAGACTCTACTTCAAATTCTACAATCTCCTTGTACAGGACATGCTTTAAGTATGATTGAACATGAATTAAATAGATTGCCTACAATTTCATAAGGAATCGCGTTATCGTGACAATGCATGTTTGCTGAATTCAACATATACACAGTTAATTACAATATTTTATATAATACTCATCGTGTGTAAGTACCATTAAATTTCCGTTGTAGTCCATCTCATACAGGTATAATGTCATACCTCTTATACTTAAACTAAAGTGAAATGTAGTTATAACTCGCGAACAACGAAGTTTGGAGTCGAGACTTAAATCCGTAAAGCATTTTTATCGAATGTAAACATAAAACATTTCATAAAATGAAACTGATAATTGATAAAGTTAAAGCTTTTCATGCACTGATACAATTAAAGACATCTTTGGATTGAATGATTTGTAGCAACAAGAATAGTTTACAATAACCACATAATATTTATATACTAAATTGTAATAGTTGACCCTACGACCGATGACCATAGAATCTGGCACCGTTTGTATTTGTACAAATAAAATAAAATCGTTTAAACAATAACACTACTAATTCAATTTGATTGAGCTAAAACATGTAAATATACATCTTGGAACGCAATACCTACCAGCTAACAGCCATTGCCTTGATTAATTCATGATTTACGTACATTTTACTTTTCATTCCTTCCATCAGAATAACAATAATTCCTCAACTTGTGTGTGTTTTCATATTATTATTGATGCATGCTTTTTGGTAGAAAGGTAGAATACCCTTATTTTCGGTGGGGTTTCGCTTGAAATAATATTTTGATGATAAATGATTTGTTCCTAATACAAACTACTTTGTATTGATTTCATTTATGTTATAGTACGGTATCGTTTAAGTATATAGTTCTGTAGCTTGTTGAAACTAGGGAATATTACACAGTCGTAAGACGATTTGTCAGTTTTGGTTTTTATGGTCTACAATATTCTTTTTATATGTATACTTACAACTTATCTTACAAGTTTATATAGCTCCAGGTTATTATTAATCTGTTCTGTATACTTAATAATTTGAAGTAGATAGCAAACCGAAACATTTTTAAGTCAGATCACTCCACACACCAGAACTTTGCCTTCTCATTAAATCCTCTTTGTTGAGGTCAACTACGTTAATATCTCGTAAATCCGGAAGTAAATCAACAACACCGGAATCATTAGAGGTTCGTCTATTATTGCCACTGCCAGCAGCAGCATCAGCGCCACTTTCACCGGAAGTGGTAGGAACTGGAAGAAAATGTGTACTTGAACCTGATGCTGCTGCACTCTCCGCTGTCATTCCTGATACTGATGTTGATGAAGGTGGAGGAGGTGGATTTTTTCGCCACGTTTCTAGTCTTCCAACGTCTTCTGTTACAACTAGAAAAAGCTCCTTCTCAGGAGACCTCAGTTCCCCTCGAAGATATTCTATTAAATTTTCCGTGGATCCAATAGATTCAGGTTTATCGAATTTTGAATCCAAATTATAGTAGTTGCTCCTTCCGGCGTCTCTTTCTGTTGCAGATGGCATATTGCGAATTGCCACCCAATGTTTTCGTTTGATGGGTAGGGCCAGCCAACCCAGTCTACAGTCTGATGGAATATTTAAAATGAATCCGTAAATGTTGTCGAAATTTAGCTCTTCGGATGGGTCTCTGAAATTAAACAAATAGTCATTTAAAAACAAACTTCCGAAAAATAAACGTTGTGCTAAAACGTTCAATTTTTTACATAGCTATACATACTTTCTGGAATTTTACATAAAAAATTCTTCTATGATTATTTTGAACTTGATGTATGTAAATGCAGTACAATTACAATAATAATCTAAATAATAATCTACTTCTTCGACAATAATTTGTTCCTTAATAAACAAACACGATAATTTTACTATTTTACCTGTTTTTCATGGTATATTTCTGTGCGCATGATTTTAATATTGGTTTTTACAGCTGCTGCTACAGGTTTGTCTCTGGCAGTGGAAGTTGTTGTAGCTTCATGAATGCTTTCAGATGTATCACCAGACAGGCATGAAGAAAATTTTCCACTTTTCAATGTAGACAAAGATCCTTCACTGGTGATGACGACAGTAGACGAAGTAGTAATTGCAGAGTTAGCTTTCTCTTTCTTTAAAGCTCCTTGTTGACTTTCCCCCAACAATCTTTCTTCGTTAACAGTCACAACAACCTTACTCTCACATTTTACAACAGCCTTCAAGTACTTTTCATCTTCTACAGATTCACTACCATTTTTCTGATAAATTTCCTGCTGTTGGTGATGCGCAACAGCACAACAATTACCGTTGAAAGCGAACAATAACTCGGTTACACTGTTGCCAATTCGATTTCTCCAGTTGCTACTCGTTTGTAGTTTACTTGTAGTTTTTTCAGTTTGTTTATTGTCAACTTGCACTACTGGTACTACTTGTTTCTCGTTGTGCGTTAATGATGATAACAATGGAGACAAAACGTGCAGTACACAGTCATTAGGGGAACCAAAACCGTTGAATAGTAGTTTCTCGTGTGACGAAGGATAACAACCAGTAGTAGTAGTGCCCTCTTCAATTAAGGATTCTGTGCAGTTGCATGTCGTCGAAATATTATTATTGCTGCCAGTTGTAGAGCGTGATGCAACCACTGCATTTGTGAGTGACAAAACTACTTCCTCACCAGTGACTGAATCCCGTTTACGTGGTGCAAGAATTCGCATTTATGCTCACCACCAGGACAGGCCTCCAGCTATAATTTGTCTTCCTACTAGTCGTTACTCGTTGCACTACTTGCACTGTTCTGTGGTAAATAGGCACGCTAATTTATGTAAGGAAAACACGACAGTTTATATTAAGAGGCTCTTGTAACATTTTACCTCAGGTTAGATGAATAGAGAACAACGCAAATTTAAAAAAATTAAATGAACGTAAACGAAGTTGGTGTATATTATGCATCTAGTACTCTTCAGAATATTTCCTGTTCACAATTCGTTTTTGTTATCTGTCCGACGAAACAAAAATAAAAAAGGTTGATTGATCTTGACCTTCAAACTTTCAGCAATTTCCTACGCCACCTGTTTTAAAGACATTTACACCAGCACTGTAACTTTTTGCAGGATAAAAGGCTAACAGTTACCCTTAATTATTTTAATGTATACCATTTTTGTGTGACTGTACTCCTTGCGTTTGCATCAAATAAATATGAGGAAAAATGATTTGTGAATTACTTAAGTGGGGATCAATAAGATTCTCGTCCTGCATCTGTGCTATTTTTGTACGTATGTGCATGTATACGACATTATAATAATAGCAGGTCGGTGCATCTGAGCTCTAAATGTATTAAATAAGTATAGAAAAATATATGTTTCCCGTCGTATTTATAGTGAAACAAAGAAGGAATGCATGCAATATGCATGAACGGATGATAGTTTTTACGCTCTCTCAGAAAAGACAGAAATATATGACGACGGACAATGATACTGATTTCGTTTGGACCACTACTCTTTTCCTCTCCTCTCTCTCTCTCTCTCTCTCGGCTGTGTACTATTATGTAGAAATTTGGTACATGAAACCGAATATTACCACGTCTGTGTGCTGTTTTTTTTGCTATAGCTGCTGTTATACGGGCTTCACCATCATCACCAGACAGCCAGCAAAATTGTAAACCCGCACAGAGCACACAACTCGTATATCTGTTTCATTTCACAGAGAAACAATAATTATATTTTGAAACAAGCGACATGTGCGCTACTGTGTTTTTGTAACACACATATGCATAATAAATATTATAATACAAGTACAAGCGAATTGTCAAAAATGTACAACAATATCATTGTAAAATCCTCATTCTCTTGAGAAACACAGAAAGGGGAATGAACATCAATGAAAAAACTATTTCAACGTGGAAAAAAATCCCTGTTCATCATCGGTCGCAATAAGCTCCTCTTTATTTCACCCCATACAAAATGACTTTTGGTGCCCATACTGCTATACACTGCGTACATGATCATGATCATGACATATGGAGTAACAAAATTATTGTGTATGTACTTTGTACATTCTCTACTTTTCATGCCAAACAACAGAGCTGGGAGAGGGAATCATGACTATTAATGCTTTTCGTGTTATGCAACTTTTTAAAGGAAAAAAATATATGTGCAGGTTCTTCATAAGAAACACATGTATAATATAATGTACATACCGTCGTGTGGTTAGTTTTCATATGAATCGAAACAATAATCATATTTTTGTTTACCATATTATACAATATTTTGACTGGATGCACACACGTGAAACAATTTCACGGGGGACAGGTGTAAAAAATTTCAAGGTGAAAGCATTGTTAATGTGTAATTTAATATTGTAATACATTTGCCTGTTTTATTACCAAAACCAGAGTGAAAGCACAAATTTGCCAATTTTTCCTTCGTCTGTATAAGTGTATGGTGTTGGATTTATAATGAGAGATGGTGATGGTGGTAGCAATGGCAGGAGTATTGCTAACGAGAAACGGAAAAAGCGGAGGCGGATATCATTAATGTGTAAGGGGTAAAAAAATGGTGCTACTGCTACTACTCTCCTCATATATGTGATATTTTTTACTGACTCAATTGATTTCGCAAACATCTGTGTGCTGCCTGTAAAATGTCTATCATCATTGTCGTCATCAACAAGATCATTGCAAAACTATATAATTCATGAGAGCAAAAACGAAAAAAAAAATGTTTTTGAATTTTAGTCTTGTGTGAAGAACACGGTTGTAGCGGTAAGTGTAGTGTAGTGTGTATACTTTTTTGTGAGTCTATAGATTTTTTGTTAAAACTATAAACATAACAGCACATTATTAACACAAAAAATTGAATGGCATGTTCATAATAAACTGTATTTTTGGCAGCTGATTATACATGTCATTTTTATTCATCAAAAAAGAACCACAAAATGTACGTACTAAAGACACACTTATCGACCCTGCATATCTTTTGTGGAATGATGTCATTTTTACATAAAAAAATATTTTTTTACGTAAAATTTTATAATAATGTGCTGTACTGTTGCTGTTCTCGCAACACAGAAAAAAAATAAAATCCTTAATAGAGAGCACTCAATGAACTGACAAAGACCAAGGACCTTTGTTATATACATAAAATATCATTTAAAAAAAGAAATTATCTTTCAACGCTTTTCCATCTGATACTGTAGATAGTAGTACTGGCAGGCTAGCTCTACAGACGAATACGAAACGAGAAAAATTGAAGTGGGTAGTGAAAAAATATATACGAGTTATAAAAACAAACAAAAAATGGAAGGATTTTTGCTGTGTGCACGCCATACGATTTTAGGAAATGCAAAACATTCAGGATATATTAAGCCTATGTGAAGCGCTAAATCAAAGGAATCAGATTTCTTTTAGAATGCGTGGGTGGAAGAGGAGAAATGCATAAAAAATCAGTCTTCAGAGTAATTTAATAACTTTTATGATCTCTTGACGAATCGTTATTAAGATTTTTTTGTACATGAAAGTCATGTATTAAAAGGAGACACTTTCTATTCATTGATACTGAAATATTTGCTGTGTTTTCTTTGGGAAAATCTACAACAGAATTAAAAATGAATTTTAAGTGCTAGCTATTTACCTCAGTTGTCAATTGTCTGTAGATCTGATAAAGGACGGAGGGTCACAAAAATAGCTTTATCCAGAACAGTTTTGTATCTGGCACACATGTCTTAAATAGTTAAAGCTGACATAATTTTTTGGTTTCACAGACTAGTTAAGTTACCAACGAACGAAGCTGATCTCAGAATACAAGGGAACACGTAAAAATACCATGATGAATGATTCCGTGTACAATTCTACCACAGTCAGTTACGAGAATCCAGGTCCTGGATCACCAAACTGTCGACCATGGAATCTGTCAGAGATGGTTGCACCTCCTGCTTCTCGTACGAGATGGTTTCATTTTGCACTACTAATTGGTGGCGTCCTTGTCATTGTGTTTGGCGTAACAGTGTTTATAATTGGAGTTTACAGTCATGTTGTGGAACCTGAAACAAAACCGTTGGCCGGTAAATCGTTTACGTTTATGATAAATATTTATTACAAAACTTTTATTCTTGAGCACTTGTAAACAGTCGTTAAAAGTCGTTGTTTTGACTTTCTTCCAGACCATGGCCAAGAAGAAGTTTCACAGTCTTCAGGCTGGCTGGCAGCACTGTTGGGTATTATTGTGGCTGTTTTAGGAATACTCCTACTCATAATTTATTGTCGGCTCACCAACAACCGTTTCTTTTGTCATCGACTGTCCAATACAAGAAATGCCCTGAGAAAGGTTATCACAAAGCCCAGATTTCACGGCGCACAGGCAAATCGGGGGGCCAATTTACTCACACATGACCCCAACAGTTTTCAGCCAACTTTATCTACACAATACGATCCAGTCCCAGACATTGGGTATAGTCAAAATAATGGAGATATTTCTGAGGAAAGAGCTAAATTAATGGCCCATGAGGCTAAAGAAGGGTGAGACAAACACGCTCCATTCCACAGAGTTTGATTGAGCTAAATTTAAACATGGAACCACGCTATTTCAATTGTTTCAATTTTCACCTTAACTTTTCTATTAGCAGTTGTAATTCATGTAACACTTTTTAAAACAATAATTTGAATACGTTTGGATTTTTTTACTTAAAAATGATCGTACTTGTTAATTATATATTATGTAGAATTGACGACTTACCTGTGTCATCGTGTGAGAGGTTACTTGACACTGGAACGACATCCTCCACAACCAATTCTGTGTCGAACGATCCAAGGATTGTGCTTCACCCTTTTGCAAAAGCCTAAAATGATATTATTACCCTTACCGTCCCCTCAATACAATTATTAATACGATAACAATATTAAATGGTTGTGTGCTTTTTGCAGCGTTTTAATGTATCAGGAATTTTAGAATTTTTACGCTTCTATATATTTTTGTACTTTGTTCGCTACTCGATATTTTTTTTGCTGTGGTTGATCTTTGATGTAATATGGGTTTCACAACGCAGTCTACTCCATTTTAAACGTAATTATTTACTCATCATGTTCAAGTGTGTTTATCTACTTATACTGCTGTGAGATATATACAAGAAACAGCACATGTAAGTAACTAATCCGGTTATTTATTTATATGAACTCCTTGTCATAATATTTTATAAAATATTGATTACTTATTATCTATTTTACTGATTTCGTTTTACCACTGCTGTAATTTTGCGCTAATTACTGTAAAATATTGATTTATGAAATCTGTACCTTCACGTTGCAGACAACCAGCCATTTTAGATGATGATGATGAACGCTTTGAATTTGAAGAGCCAGTGGATATCAGAAATGCGTATAAAAGTGGGCGCGTGCCAGGCTTGGAGTGGGGATACATTGGTGACCTTCGTCGCACGGCCTCTGTGCACGGTAATGGTAGCCAACAACCCATTTCTTCTGCCCAGGCGTCCCCATCGCACTACAAGCCTCGACATTTTACTAGTCATGGGTACGGTCAAAAAGGACGCGGCGCTCCATTAGCCTCTATGGAAGAAATCACTCCATCCCTGCGATCATCTTTCGCCAGTGTACTTATGTACCCTCCATCATCATGGGGTGGTAGCGATGAGTCGCTTCCTTCAGACTTTTTTGCTAATGACTATGAGAATGGCTCACTCAAGAAACAGGGTAGTTTCTCGGCTCTCTCTGTGCAGTCTAATTTTCAGTGAAAGGAATTTTTGATGTTCTCATGTAACAATTTATTGACCAGTTATGATTGCGTCTTTAAAATTGGTAGTTTCACTCCGCAGTTTATATAAAATTATGTATGTATTTACCGTTTTGTGTTACTCATTGATTACCATATATTTATAATATTGAGTCCATTTTTATATATACAATAATTACAGCAACTTGCATGACATTTTATGTAACATTATATGATTGAAACTCAGCTAATTTTTTTTCTTGCAACGTAAAGGCAACTATCTTTAGTTTGTACCACTCACTCTATTGAAGCGGTTGTATCATTGTATCTCATTGTATTTTCCTTTTCAGGAAAGGCTTAGTTGAGCAGTTGAGTCTAAAAACGTGGAAACAAAGTATGAACCAGATATACAAAAAAATATATTATGTGTATACAAAATTATTATAGGCTATCAATCACGAGTCAAATTTATTACTCTTTCTGTATCATCAAAACTTTATAAAAAATATATAATTATGAAAATGTTCATACTTTTCCACTTCAAACATTTCTCCAATCGTTCAAAAGCTGTTGTTACCTTAATACATACACGTATTTTACAAACGTTTACAGTTGACAGTGTTTTATGATAACTAGTGTAACACAAAGGACTCATCTGTCTGTATAATGCTAATTCAAGTTTTTCTGAAATTGCAAACTGGTTGTTTATCAAAAGTTATATATCAACATCAAATCTCAATTTTAAATAGACTGCATTTTAGTGTAAGTATTATAGTTTAAAGGTTGAAGGTTAAGAATTATTATATTTTCTTCGTGTATTGTCTCTTTAGTATGGATGCTGTTCTTTGGGTAGGAAACCATTAGTTAATGAGAAGGCGTTTTTGCAACGCATACCTACATGATAATAATATTAGCATGTAAAATTGATTGATTATCTGCTGGTATAAGAGATGTACATTGTTGATTCTTGTATGTAGAAAGAGATGTAAAAATTGTTACATTAATTTACTTTTATAAAGCTTGGAAATTGACAATCTTGGTTGTTCTAATTATTAATAATAGGTTGTTTAATGTTAGTGTTGACGACAAAAATTTGAATCCGACATTTCCGACAATACAGTACATATAATTATTGGTCCACCCTTTCGTATTCAGATACGCAGCCATAACGGTGTACAATCAATTTGCATTTTTATATATACTTTGTACACCACGCACGACGGACATATCTCACATTCAGCTTAAAAATTATTATTCTGATGTATTATATAAATCTTTCAGATTGGGGGGATAACTTTTCTTCGGGGGCAATCCTAGTCACATGTCACGTTGTTCGTTAATATGCTGTGTATTGAAACGTCTACTTTAATCAGGAAATAAACTCGGTATATATTTAATTAACATTATAATTTAGCTTTCACAAATTAGCATTTCACGCTATAAAAAAATTGATATTGAGCTGATGAGTCGTTATGAATGTTTATTTTCAAAACGTAGTCGGATAATCGGGTTTATATCTTGTATTTATTGTGCACTTTAAAACTTCTATATTTGTTGACGACGATAAAACATGCACGTGTGACTTGTGTAATATGTAACAAAGGTGTGTAACATAAGAATTCTTGAAAATACAACCGTTTCCAATGTATAACCAAATAAAAGTATAACCATAACTGGTTCTAATTAAAATACAAAACTGTGTTTTTACTTTGTTTTCAGTCATACCATGAATTCATGTGTCAAACAAAGCAATTTGTTATTCACTCTCCTAACTTATTAGCCCAGGGGAAGTATAAGTTTTGAAATACATTTTCCCATGTAAAAATGGTATAAAATCGATGTTCGTGAGAGGACCTTTTTGTAACCAATACTTTGATCATATTATTATCATATGTTATAAAAGTTATAAATATGCTCCATAACCGGTTCTAATTAAAATACAAAACTGTGTTTTTACTTTGTTTTCAGTCATACCATGAATTCATGTGTCAAACAAAGCAATTTGTTATTCACTCCTAACTTATTAGCCCAGGGGAAGTATTTAAGTTTTGAAATACATTTTCCCATGTACAATGGTATAAAATCGATGTTCGTGAGAGGACCTTTTTGTAACCAATACTTTGATCATATTATTATCATATGTTATAAAAGTTATAAAATATGCTTTCTGTTGTAAGTTACGCGCGATTTTACTAACATATTATATACTTTTCAAGGTAAACACAACCTTAGGCATGGCTCCACAAAATCTATATGATGTCTATAAATAGCAACGCAGTACAGCGTGTGATGACATTAAAGATAGCAGAGAAAGGACTTTGACACATTTCATATGTAAAAATGGTATAAAATCGATGTTCGTGAGAGGACCTTTTTGTAACCAATACTTTGATCATATTATTATCATATGTTATAAAAGTTATAAATATGCTTTCTGTTGTAAGTTACGCGCGATTTTACTAACATATTATATACATTTCAACATAAACACTACCTTAGGCATGGCTCCACAAAATCTATATGATGTCTATAAATAGCAACGCAGTACAGCGTGTGATGACATTAAAGATAGCAGAGAAAGGACTTTGACACATTTCACTAATTTCCAGGTCGCACAAATTCGAAATTGTTCAATCCAATTACGGCTGACCCCAATAACACTAGCGTCACTGGTCAATGGTAAGAATTGTTCTGCTATTACATTCGTGAATTCGTGATGCTTATGTCTTTATAGTATTTCAATTTGTTGATACACATAATCATAAATCAGCGTTCATCCATACAGAAAAGTAGACACCGTAACCCTTCACTGAAAGTAATACCTGATAATATATTATACATCCATATGTATTACAGACTTTATCTAATCAATAATTGGGTATGATAATAATAAGTGATTAATTATTAGTAATCATTCATTGGAACTTTAAACACCGCAACTTTACACGGGGCGCATAGGGTACATACATCATACAAACACAATGCACCTTATGGACAGCAAAAGCAGACTTTGTGTGGTCAATAGAATAGTGCATTTTTCTTCCCACTAGTAAATTTTCGCAAAGCATGTTTCTTTATTCATTCATTCGCTTTACGCTGCACATGCTCTGCCCGTTTCCGTTGGTTCTGCTGAGAGAGCAAGTACATTTTACTTTACATTACCCATATGCCTGCCATTAGCAGCGTCAATTAAATTTTCTTTTGTTAAGCACCTTATAAAAGTTATTAACTAGTACCACTTGTAAAATGCCAGTACGTTACCCACTAAAAACTAAAAACACCGCGTAAGTAATTTATCAAACAATTATGCTCGGGACTGTTTAAAAACTCGTAATATTTCAAAGAGAAAAGAGCATATTATTTCAAAATTTTAAGATCATCGTAATCATAATGCTTTTGTATTAGAATAAGGTACCGTATTAAAAAATTAAATGGTTCAAATTTTATGATGCTTGACTCTTATAATTACCCATTTTACGCCGTTCTTTAGTTTTGTAGAATAATAGAGACGTAGTTAAATGCTACCTATTATATGGCAGATTGTAAATTTTATGAAGATTTCAGTTAGACAGACAGAATGTAATTATGCGTGCCTAGTGAAAAAAGGAATTCGCATGGAAGGCAACAACAAGCAATGCCATTGACTGCGTCAAATTAACATTGGCATTGGTTTTTATATGATCTGAACATGTTAACGTCGTAAAATGTTAATGCATGAAATAACC
>JAHZNB010000772.1:0-21294 GCA_027744295.1 Callyntrura guangdongensis | reverse complement strand
TACGTATGCAATCGTGAATCGTGATCAGCAGATCTGTTTTCCTTTTTAATCACAAGGTGTGTGTTTGTACATAAAACATGTAAGATTTTCGTCATCTCGACATTTTTACTCAAACAAACGAAATAGTAATACCACGTAGTAGTGATTGTATATCACCCGTCAATTGTTATTCTACATTTCAAAACAGTTAGATGCCGTGTCATGACTCATGACGGTTTTGACAGTTCATGCGGTAGTACTCAAAAAATAATGTAAAAATTTAAATCCGAAAACTCGTTGCAATTTTTTATTATTATCTGAGGAGTGGAAAATTGAAAAAACCAGTCCAAATGTTAATTTGTCTATCACAGTGCCACACAATTTATGGTAAAGTTTGCTTGTACGCAGGCTCAATTGACGCTGCCGAAGCATCAGAACGAATTTAATTTCAAAGGATATCATCATTTTTTAAATTCAATAAGATTACAATGAAAAAGTGGAGAATAAATCAAGATCGATGCCAGCAAGCAAGGTTATTATTACCCAATTTAAAAAGAAGAGGTTATTTTAAGAAGATGCAGATGGTTGGTAACATAATATTGAATATATATTTGTTAATATTATTCGACTTAAGTAATCTTGAATGGAATTCGTGTAAAAGTATACCAAGAAGCACATACGCCAACCTATGCATTTTTGTGCTGATAAATAACTTGCACAATCTCACATGAAAACGTAGCAAGGGCGAGGTTAAGACGTAAAGGTAACCAATATATGTCAGCAATGTCGCCAAATTAGCATAATTCTTATATGGGAGAAGGAGTAAATGAACATTTTGGTATGTTATGTTTACATTCAAGCGGGTCAACATCAAAGTCGAAATTCAACATAAGTAGGTAGTATCGTTCACAACCTTTTTGAGAGTACAGCGTCCTGAATTCATAAAATGAGCTTGTTTGGATACACCGTTTGGTTTTGCGATTTTGAAAAGTTGTACCATTATTTGTATACAATGTTTACCATGCCTAACTATTAGGTACGTACGTATGTATTCTGCTTGTCAACTTGGAAATATGTACATGCCAAAATGCCAATACCTACATACCTAGGTACAAAAACTGGAATTAGTAACAGCGAACATTTTTTTTGCATGTGGGTTACTGCCTTTACGTGTATCTTTCTTGTATTCGACTTATAAAAATGAAAATCTCAGCGCGATCTTGTTTTGCTGTAATCCATTATTCACCCCACTGCCTTTTACTTGATCTTGTTTTTAACTATAAATGCAAGTGCTCATTGACGTATATCAAGCTATTATACATAGTTGCCAAAATAAAAACCAGAACTATAATTTAACTACTTAACATCACATCGCATCATAATATTAGGGATGTCAGCACTTAAAACAGGCTTAAATGCATAAGGCTTCCCGCAGACGATACGCATTGCGAGAGTTATTTGTTTGGACAAATATTTTTTGCTGAAAGCAGGCGTAATGTCTGTTCTTTTAAATTTGCATTAACCACAATTGAAAACAATGTGATGTACAATTATTAAATATTTTCATTTCGGTCCATAAGTCGATTATACGATAATCCTTTTCAGGATGCATGATGGATTCATGTTCATGTTTTTGTCAAAAGGCAATCCTTATAATAAACACATGGGTCAACCACTCAACCAGATCGAGTTTTTGAAATGCAGTTGCAGTATCACCATAAAATAAATTAGCAATTAAAGTTTTACATCGTTGTGTATACTTTACAGTTACAGTACAGTCTTCGAACGAACACTTTTTAGTACCTTAGGTCATGGTCAAATATCTGTAAACTAAGGAGGTATAGTCACAGTCATTTTTATAAAAACATACCGGTTGGTTGATACTTTGTAGAGTTTTTGAGTTTTTCTTCGCGGGTTTTCCTAATAAAGACCTCTATATTTTATAAGCTATGAAAAACATTATTTAGATGACCTTAAATGGATGTCAGGCATTGTCATATTTACTAAAAGCAAGAACAAGTCGGATTTCTACTTCTGTATTGTTTTACTGTGTCATAATTTCGTAATTTTATCTTTGCGCATTTGATAAGAATACAGACAAACATAATGTGTGTGGTTTCGGTTTTTACTATGTAACCCGTTCTGATCAAAATGACGTTTACTATCAAACGTCATTGGTTCTGTTATCAGTCCTTTTCTTAAATCCACTCCGCACTCAATTTTAGTTAAACAATTTTTAATTATTTTATAAGCTATGAAAAACATTATTTAGATGACCTTAAATGGATGTCAGGCATTGTCATATTTACTAAAAGCAAGAACAAGTCGAATTTCTACTTCTGTATTGTTTTATCATTCTGTGTCATAATTTCGTAATTTTATCTCTGCGCATTTGATAAAAACACAGACAAACATAATGTTTGTGGTTTTGGTTTTTACTGTGTAATGTGTAATCCTTTCTGATCAAAATGACGTTTACTATCAAACGTCATTGGTTCTGTTATCAGTCCTTTTCTTAAATCCACTCCGCACTCAATTTTAGTTAAACAATTTTTAAAATGGATCAAATTGAATCGAATAAGCAACTTTTCTAGTCTATTTTATCAGATCGTTTTTTAATACCACTAAACAATCTTTTTGAAAAGTCATTCCTTTAAAATTTTCGTATTGTTTACAAAAGCTCATAAAATTGGTCATACCTAAGAATTTGAGGTCACATTTTGTAACAAGAAAAATTTACCATCGACCCCTGATCGTCCTGATATCGCCTGTCGCCAAAAAAACAAAAGGGTTTACAGAGAGGATAAAGGAAGGGCAAAAAAGCGTGTGGTGCAAAATATCGCTTGATTTCAAAGACTTGAAATGAAAAGGAGAGAATGTGGAATATTCGTGAGTGAAACCGTACCTATTAATATTATGGTGATACCAAGCCAACTACAATACTACAAACGGACTGCTAACGTTTCCTCATTCTTCCTTTTAAAACCTTCAAGACAGTTTTATCTTTTTAGTATATATGCGCCACACTTCTTATTTGTATAACAACAGAGGAAAAACGGCAACAATGACCGTTTTGTTGCATGTCACCTAGATAACTTTGAGCTTTCGATGGTGATGGTACTGATATGCAGCTTTGCACAATTATTATCGTCCTCATAATTCCGTACATTTGCAAAGGAAAATAAGAAACGGAAAGGACACTCAATGCACGTTGTACCTGGCTCTATAACGCTGCGTTGTAGATACAATGCAACTTGAGGAAGAACGACAAAGAAAAAAATCTGTGTATTTTAAAACCTGTTTCTGATTTTGCCAGATTATCAACCTTGCTTCACCTGTGAGTACGTTTTGATGAGTGACTTTGCAAAATCGTGTGTGTAGAAAAGAATCGCTGCATGTAAAAAAAATATCAGAACATGTTGTAGACCTAACACAAAGAGCATTCATATAGGTAGGTGGATGCATACAGAGTTTACTTACACTCCGTCTTTATCAATTTTTAATGTAGCATTTGCCTTTTACTAGCAAAACAAGCACATTTTTTCGCAAAAGATTACCGAGAACGATCAAAACACGTAAGACGATGACGTAGTAAATTCTAAACCCGGCAATCAACATTATATGTGCAAAAGCAGACACGTAAAAATTATTAAAGCACTACCATTTATAATTACCATATTATATTACTATTACCAATAAGGATATCGAAATGAAAACCATGGGTTAGAGTAATACTGTGTTGCGGTGAGTGTGGGGTGTGTGTGATACGGTCGAAATGTATTCAATATTGGCTGCGTAATATAAACAGATATGAATTTCATTAAATTAAAAAAAATCATGTTTTGTAGAGATGTTCTATCCAGTTTGACTACTTCAAGGCAGATAAGATATGAAACTTCCAGTTTGTGAATATACATATAGCACGTGAATTAATATGCAGCGTCTATGTGCTAATTAATCCCTACATAAGAAATGCATTAAAAAGAACGCAAAACTCGCAGTCAATATAAACATTTAATTAACTAATCATATTATGCTTATGCACATCATGATTTTTGGATAAGTAGAAAACAAATATTTAGCCGGTTTTTTTTTCTTTCTTCATAATCGCCACCGGTAAAACTTTACACGACTTAGTAGAGCCAGGAAAACCACTGCTAGTAATTAACGAGCTGATAATTTTACATTTTCAAAAATGGAATCTGCTTCCTCGTATGAACACATTATTTTTTATTTATTGTCTGAAATTTTGCTTTAGGAAAATTGAGACAAGGTTGAGTAAACAAGTCGAAAATTAAGATAGAGCGGTTAAGAACAACACTGCTGATGGTGATGGGACATGGTTTTGGTAGATTTGGAATATGAGACGCATTCTACCAGATAATTTTGCCCTTCGTTCGAAAAGAGGTTAAAAGTCTTACACGAGGGAAAAACTAGAACTTTTCAACTCCTTCTTGTACAAGAAAAATGATAAATCAAAACCAGACACTGTGAACGAACACAGGGAAGAGCGAAGGTCATTTTAGTAATTTCTTGATCCGAAGATCTTAAAAGATACACAAACTATACACCACAGAGAGCGACGCCAACGCTAAAGTTAAAACTAGATATGACTTAACATTTCCAAAAAATCGTTGATCCTCTCCTGCTTACTAGACATTGGACGCTGCGCCGTCCAAAGTACTGGCATATATATTCATGTCATGCAAAATATACCAAATACTTAAAAGCATGTGCGCTTATAAATATAGGTTTCAACTCAATAGGCTACAAAACTACACGCTTTTCTTGTTCTCTTTGTGAAAAAACGAGACGCTAAAGGAAACCATCGTACCTAGCAATTATGTATTTACTTTTTATAAGCTGCCTAGTTAATATCTTGGCGTTTCATGCCTAACCGCTTCTAAAATATTATATTTTAAGTTGTACCAACTCTAGATGTTATCTCTTCCTCCCTTTCTAAACGACGGAGAGAGGGAGAGAGATAATTTAATTATAAAACTTTACAAGTTTCTTGTCTTCATTTGTATTTCCAGGTCCTTGGAGAAGCACTTAACTTAATAAAAAATAACCTGTATCTTCTTGGATCCAATGCTGCTACGGGACGCGAACAGAAGAATGGAGGAGCAATTGTCATAATAACTTGATAAGGCTTTACCAAGAGTCTACCAACCAGGGCACCACCACCGCTACTACTTTTCTTCCTACGCTGCCAACTTTTTTCTTCTTCGTAGTCGTCGTCCTCGTCGCTCCTTTTGGTTTTGAAAGAATTTTAAAAAGAAGGAAACAGAAACATTTAGCTTGGCTTAAACAAACACTATAAAAACGCCAAAAACTTCTGTTCGTAGTTCGTGTGTACAGGCCCCTCCGTCTCTCTACCAAACTGCCTCACGACGACCAATTTCTCTCTCCAAAAACCCCTTTAACGGAAAGAAGTACAAGCCCCAGCCAAAATTACAAGTTTGCTTTACACATCTCTCAGCGTCCGATCATCAAATAAAACTATCAAGGCTCGATTGCTTCTCTGTAGAGATAAAAAAAATAATACAAGTCCAGAGTGGAAACTCCTTCCTGTCAAAACGACTACTGTACTTTAATTTACAAGGCAGCAACATAATTTACCACATTTATTTCAACACTTTAAAAAACAAATATCCCCCAGCAAACGTAAACTCCCACAAAAAGCAGAATAAATAACATTTTAAATTTAAAAACAACATCAACAAAAAAAAGTCTCGTCATCGTCGTCAGCCACCAGCCAAACTCGCCAAAATGTTTCTAAAACGCAACACAAAAGTATTTCTTCTCGTAGCTGTGATATGGTTATGTGGAGTGTTGTACTTTACGACATCAACAAGGCCAAACATTTCAGAAGACTCACAACAATCGAGTAGTGGGAATGCCAACAAGGTATGTCTTCTGGTCTATTGTTTTTTTTCTCTAAAAATAATAATAATTACTTACAATCAACAATATTTGTATGCATAAAAAATGTACTTTTTCATTTGTCTCTCGTCTCTGCACATTTTATGCTGGTGCCGTTATTGCTTTCATTGTTGGATGCATATCATGTCGTGTACCTTTGGGGAATTCTCATTTTATATTGTAACAAACCTGGGTAATAATAAAAAACCCATCATCTGTCATGATGAGGGCAAATAAAAAAGTTATAAATAAAAAAGCGACGTGTGGTAGGCATCACTCGTAGTATTGACCTAATTAAATAATGAGCATTCTCACGGATTCTGACGACTCAAGAGCAAAACTACACCCTTTTCAAGCCATTCATTCGCTCCACCATCCATTCATTATCATTCAGCTGATGGTGTCTCTCTCTCTTGCAAGTTGTTTTTTATTTTATTGTACACATTCGTTTGTCAGCTTGGTGGCAAATTGTACACATATATAGCGCCATAAATACTTCATTCCTGTTTGTAAATCCAAGTGCAGGGATGGATTAATGGGACATTGTTGCACTTTTCTGAATCACCATTTTTCTACAAAGCATAAAAAGTGTACTTACTTTATACACTCTGGTATCGATATACCACTTTCCGTTTTTTATTTCTTGTTTCTTCCATTGTTTCTCTTATTTGGCTTGACTTGCAAGAAGCGCATAGAGACAACAAAGGCGCCCTTTACCTTTATATCATGAGGTGCTTGCGCAGGAAGAGAAGTAACTGTTTTATTGATATTTATTTGTTCTACACAGCCATATTGGGAAATGGTGTAAATCAAAAGATAGAAAGTTAACGTAATAATAAAAATAGGCTTTTAAATTTCAAATTAGTCAATTTGTAAAAGTATAATATACTATAAAAGGTAATGACCTCGAACAACAACACGGCACGACATTTCAAACGTGAAAAAAATTAATGCTGCTGACCGGTGTTCATTATTACCGCGTAATGCAATTTAGGTCCTATAAAGAAAAAAAAATATGAGAAAAGAGCAGCAATAAAATAATAAATTGGATTATCTAATTACATTTTTTGGATTGGGAAATCTAAAGGTTTTTACCTTTGGTCCCTTCCATCACTTTTTTCCATTCTACTACGGTAATAAAGGTGCAATGCAACCAACGTGTTGAAGTTTTTACCTAAGGCAGAGCTGTTAGTAGTGCGTGTATTATTTATAATGCTGAAATCATGCCGATCAACATACCTAGGCATACTTTGTAAGTAGTCGCTAGACTGCATGACTCATCAGTTTCTTGAAACGTTGCGTACTAGTTTAAATTGGCCAACTTTCAAACACCATGTACCTTTTTGTACCATTGCCATTATTACTATCATCTCATCTCAGAAGCGTGGATTGCTAAACAGGCGTGAGAGAAAATATTAGAGAATATTATGCATTGCTTGCCTGCTGTTTGTTGTTTTGTGCTTTATGACCATGATTTCAGATTTTTGACATTCACTGTCACCACCAACCATCTTACCTATGTAGTCTAAATTTTCAAGCGCAGTTGATGAACCCAGAGAGTACAAAAACGTACTTAATAGTATGGTACATGTTTCTCATGACCACAGACAGGCGACAGACGCCAGTAGGGCTTCTTTTATGCACACATTTTATGTGAGTTCTCCATGTATTGCATCAGATTAAGTTGGTCATGCCATTTTCTTTTTAAAGGTGGTGGGCGTACATAAAAATAAATTGACATGTACATTAAGCGAAACTATTGTTTGAAAGGCAGAAGTTTTAATTTTTGGCTGATGGCAGTTACAAAATTGATAAGGCCAGTTTCTACGGAGCACTAGGTTTATGCTTATCTTTGAGTTGGCATGAATGGATCTTCAAAGCCAAAAAACAAATTATTCTTTGCTTATCGCTGGAAGTTTTTAAAAAAAAGATTTGCATTATTATAAAAAAGTCACTAAAACTTAACTTTTATTTTTTGCTCTTATCTTTTAGCGGTACTAAAAAAGACTGGTTTCATTTTTATTATATAATATGGCAGGCAAAATGTAAATCGTTTTGGAAGGCGTGTACTTTTAATACTTACATTTCATGTACACTACTCGTTCATAACAACGATTATGGCTAATGCTTGCAAGCATGCAAGGCAATGAGGTTAAGTGCATAGTTGGCACACGCACAGCAAATCGTTTTGTCACAAGTCCCATTAACGTATTTACATGTCTTGTTTTGTGGTCTCTTCTGATAAACAAATATTTGCTAAACGTATGCATAAAATTGTTCATTTTTTAAAACAATTATTTTGCATTCCGACTGAACCAGACCTTATACCAGTAAACCTGAAAGGCTATTTATGGTAAATATGTAACGCGTGGGGAATAATAAATGTATAACTGCGCATTTCATAAGATTTTTCCAAAATTGATTACGTTTTAAGTCAGTCTTGTCAAAAGTCAGGGTCAGATAAACTCGTAACCAAGTTCTTCTTGGTACAATTTACGCGATATATCTACATTTTGATTACGTCAACCTAAAATTTGATTACGTCAACCTACATCTCGAAAATTACGTCAGGTTAAACTAGAATACGTCAAATTAAATTACGTCAACATTATATGGAATCGAAAGGCTATTTATGGTAAATATGTAACGCGTGGGGAATAATAAATGTATAACTGCGCATTTCATAAGATTTTTCCAAAATTGATTACGTTTTTTTAAGTCAGTCTTGTCAAAAGTCAGGGTCAGATAAACTCGTAACCAAGTTCTTCTTGGTACAATTTACGCGATATCTGTCTTTGGTTACTTAATATTGTCATAAATAAATAATTACTTACATTTGCTTACAGCAATAATACTTTATACTTTTTATAGATCCATTTCGATAATGACAAAAATAGAGAAGCCGCATAATTTAATGAGTTGTTTCAGAATACCTGCAAAGACAGAGCAGGATGTGAAGACTTACTACATTTCAGAGGAAAACATAAGTTTTTGCAGCTGTTGTAACAAAACGTACGTAACCTGCATAAAAAGGAATTGTATCAAGCGGAATCCTACCAACTGGCATTGTACCATAATGAATTGTATGTAATATAATCTTGCCTAAAGCACACCAACCAAAAGCCTAGCATAGACTTCCATTTTATTTAGACTAACCGAAGATTTCATTATTATTACTCAGAAATGAAATGTTTATTTTCGTATTTTTCTCTCCATGTCTCTACGGCGCAGTGGTCTGAGTCAATATTCAGTATACTCTAATTATAAAATAAAATGCGTAGGTATATATCTATCTCTGCGTGCAAATATCCGACCATATGTAACAGAATACCCAAAACCAAAAAAGCCTGTAAAGCAGAAAAGCCGAACTAGAAACCTTTTTCCATGAACTTTTGACATGATAAATATTGTTTCTCTAGTCGCTGCTCCGCTTCTGGTTTTTTGTATCTCGATGAATCTTTATATAGACAAATAGACAATGTAACAAACGATCTATTCTTCAGATTTTCACGTTTCTTATTACTATACATACTTCCTACTTACAACTTATTATTATCGTCTATCTTAATGGTATTCACGCGTATTATATTTACATTATCGTCGTAATGTAGTTGCTGTGCACACAGAGTGCTCACAGTCAGTGCGCTCATTTTACCAAGACGCATAGGGAGAGCAACGAAACCACTTTGTATACATTAGAGACGGACAGGAAGCCTCGGGGGAAAGTAAGATCCATTTCCGTTCTTTCTCCACGGAACAAAAGCATTTTGGTTGGAATGGAAGCTCTTTTATGGCGATCCTGAAAAGGAAGCAGAGGCACACACTGCACACATGTAAAAGTTACAACTGTATAGAAGAGCAGGCAATTTTACTCCATGAATGAATGTTAGCTTACTCTCCCCGAGGAACGGGTATTCTTGGATACCAACAGGATACTGGGCTTTTTCCTTGTAGTAGACGCACAGTAGTGACACACAGCAGCAGCACAGCACTCTTGTTTGTGATAAGTTATGGTGAAAAACCAAAGGGGAGATAATACTCTCCACATCCGCAACTGCTTTTACGATGGTGGTACAAAAGATGAAGTTCTTGGCACTCCTGCCCGTGCCATGTGTGTCTCTCGGTGGATGTCTGTTTTGGAAGGGAAAAGTAGTATAAGGCCAAGCCATCAGGGGTTTCCAGCGGGAAGGGCGCTGGTGGTGCACGATATTTGAAAAGGCCAACCCATTTGGAGTTCTGGAACCAGCCGGTTGTTGTACTTTGGGAAAAGAGTACATAACATACCTTTCTCCTATTTTGATGTACTTTCTTCATCTTCCCTTTCTCTTCCCTCCCTTTCCTATCTTTACTTCCCTAAACTTTCTTTAATTACGTCAGAGCGCCGAGCAAAAGTTGTCTCGAGTGCGGTTACTAGTTTGAGAGAGACAAGGGACTAACTGTGTGTTCCTCATTTTTTTATGCCATGTGTGTGTACCCACAGGTATTTTATGTGTCTGAAAAACTTAAGCATGAAAAAGTGTTTTCCCAATATGATATGAAATTATTGTTTTAATACTCATACTCGTGTTACTTCTCAACAGACGTATAGGTACTCCAATCCAAAGGTTTTATTACTGTCTTCATCATTCATACATAACATATGATCATAATCTCAGCAATTTTTTTGGCTTTTATCACCAGCTCAGGTACGTATACACACGCATTTAGGTTGTTACTGAAAAGGTAAAAGCGACTTAAAATGCTGGAAATAGCTGGAATGTACTATAATGGAAATAAATGCCAAGCTCTTTGCCCATAATGTGCATGATATGCCTCATCTCGTATATGAACTTTTCAAAAGCACTCCTTCTCTCACGTATTCCTCTATCCCTTTTAATAAAGGTACGAGGACATGCATTTTTCGAGAAGTAGTAACAATGAGTGTACTACTTGTAGTAGCAATCAGTATAAAGCCCTTTTTGAATTTTTCTGTCGAGTCGTGTCCCTATAAAAAATGTGTGCCTCGAAGCGTGTTACAATGTACATATTTTATGGTTATAAAATTCCATGCTGGAATTTAATACAAAATGTAAACATACCATATTGCTTAATACATTTTTCAACAACCAAGAGGAAAGTAAAGCCACATGCAATCTTCTCATGTTCACTTCACTCTCAGACTAGACCCACTTTGAATTTTTTTCATGTAAAAAATGTAATCAGTCGACGAACAAATTTTATACTGTATCAACGCAATTTGCCGAGTTCGGTGTTAAAAATTTAACATTCATAAATCATATAGTGAAAAGCTTTCCCTGTTAAATTTAACCTGGCTGTATAGAGACCACATCAAAAAAAGTTATTAGTTATTATTACGCAGGAATAAAGGTGTATATATACCTAGCTATAGTTGTGTACACACAAAGTGGCCCTGGAACTGTTCTGTAAGACTTTAGGTATTAGGTACAGGGAAAATAAAATATGAGCACTATATATAAACTTGTCAAAACAACATGCGGCACAAATAGCAGCAGATGTTGTTGAGCTTTTCATTGATCCCTATATACTAAATACATCCTGATATAAAACACAGTTCCGTTAATTATCGATCCATCATAAACACATCATCGCCCACTAAGTAACATTTGCATGGTTTACAAAACAGAAAAAAATAATGCGTCGCTCTCTTTGAATTTCATTTTGAGTAAGAACTACGAATCCATACACTTATATTATGTACTGTGGTTAAAGTTTAGAGTTATGGAGTGTTTCTATATAACGGACAATGGGGGCACAGTAGTTGAAGTTGGTTACAGCTGAAATGATGGCGTCTAAATGCCGTCCCGAGTACGCAAAGGAGGCAAACCGAACCGCACAAAAGTATCATATTTTATGGTATGTCATAAACGCATTCAAACGTGCACATCCTTCATCATTAACACATGGTAGCATCCGATCTCCTTTTCCACTTCCCTTGAATAACCGCTTGTACTTCTGTTGACTAATAATTTCACGTTAAATTATTTACTACACCGAGAAGCGAGGCATAATGCACGAAGGTGAAATTTGTAGGTAGATAAAATAAAAATCCGCATGAAGTATTCGTATTTTCACATTGAGGTACATAAAGAGGTATCATTTCAAAGAAATTAATATTGGACACACGCCATATAAGGGTGATACACAAGTCTGTTTGTCACACGTTGGATAGGATGTGTGCATAGGTAATAATGTTAATTGACAAGAGTCTAATTTCCCAACTGCTTTCCATCCGTCAAGAACCCGAACAGTAATTTAAACTGATGCAAAGGCTTGATAAAGGCGTTTAATTTGATTTTAATTCACTTTTTTAGCAGGTCAGTGTTACACTTGACATGAAAAGCGTGTATATTGTCGTTATTAGAACTGCATTTCATGTTACTTGTGCAAAATAGTACATGACTTTCATGGCATAAAAGTTACACTATCTGTAATCACCTCCCCACTATCCTGTACTCACCCGATTTCACAGCCACATCGTCGTCATCATCATCATCATGAAACCATTACAATACACAATCGCATAGTTCCATTGACCGCTGTACTGTTGTGCCAGGCTTCGATCTATTCTAGAGCTTCCACCATTTGTCTGTCATCATAACGGTGTCGTCATGAACCTCGACAATCTAATCTGTTTCATGTCATCATCATAAATAAAAGATACAACTACCTAACTATATCTCACTACCACTACCTAATCCATGTACTATATGTAGTTAAGTGACGATAAGAACAACAAACGCGTGGAAAATTGTATGGAAAACGTACAATTCATCATCATCATCTGCATAAATATCTGTAGATCTTTTTGTAAGATTACAAACAAAACTGTAAAAATTGGTTCACGCTAACGCACTGTAACACCCAAGTAGTTGTAGACATGTTTCATCGACTCATTCACGTATACACACAGAATAAGTCAAAACAGCTTAGCTGTTGTGAATAAAAAGCCTTTCCACAAAAAAAAATGCTATCCATGCGTGCCGAGTTTTTCCGTGGGGAAGACTCACTACACCATCATGTACCGTAAAATAATGCATAAAAATAGAGTGTGATAGCTATTTAATTGGGTTCAGGAGGATGCTCTTTTTTGTGTTTGTCGTGAGATACATTGTACACCATGAGTGCTCCTAGTTAGTGTGATATTTGTTGTTCTGAATACATTTTTATTAATACAATTTGTTTGCGTAGGTATATACTACCTATGTACGAAGGTAGGTATGAACACATATTATGGTTGTGCCAACATTTTTGTGTATTACATATTACATTAGCGCAGTCGTAAATTAGATCCGAGCATAGCTGAAAATGACACACAAACAAACGTGCCCACTATCGTATCACTCCATAAATGATGCTGCTGAGGAATGAGAGGTCGAAGGAAATACATAAATGGCAGTAATAGAAACTTGTACGCGAGCAACAAACGGATCTTGTTTTGTTTTGCTGCGTGCAGAAGAATAATGATAAAGTAATTATTACAAAAAATGGAGAGGAGAATACCAAACCAAAAAGTACAACAGCGACGACGCACTCTCGAGTTGTGTATTCGCACAGAAAAAAAAACGCTGCAAATTATTACACATACCGGAAAGGTCTACCTATTTTACGGGACTACCCTTTCGCATGTGTGCCTATTCACAGGAATGTCTAACAAAATAACAATATCATTATCACAGAAGCAAGAACAAATGAGTCTGATTTATTTTTCTAAAAAAATGGGTAGGTAATCATATTCAACTTAAAAGCCTCCCCCTCCTTAATTGCACAAAACAATCTTTCCGTTCACATTCGCCTGTTTTTGTGTTTTTTGGTGGCAAACAAAAGTGCAGTATGAATAATTGATGAATGTCCTTTTAATAAAATATGACGTTATTTGTTTTCATTTTGAGTTCATCCACACAGGCAACCATTTCTTCTGTGTCGAATTGCGAAACAAATACGATACATTCCGATACTAGAACTTTAATTCGGTGATGGTGATCACTGCCCGGAAGTGGTGTCTCATTTATTATTTGCTAAATAGTAACATAACAATAATAATAATCATTGTAATCAATGCACCACACAGCACCAGCAATATTGTTTAGAGGAAAAAAGAAGATTTCATGCGTGGTACATGTTATTCATTTTGTCCGCACGACACACTGGCTGTTGTTACTGCTGCTGCATCGTGTAGGGATATTCAGTTATTCGAAAAAATAAAGTACATTTTTTAGTCAGTGGTACAATGGTAGGAAGCACGTGTGAAATTTTACAGTAATATCAGGCGATACGATAATTTGAGTTGTTGTGATTGTGAACAACGACGATTGACTTGACACATTATATACAGTGGTGAATGAGATAGTGGTACTGTGAACCTGTATACAACTGCTGTAGCAATAATGGTAGTAATGAAAATTGAAAACGTAACCAGCTTTCAGGTACACACGGTACACGTTTATTGTCTATGGACTTATGCACGCACAGATGTGCTGATGTGCATACAATTTCCTTTTTTTAAATTTGCACGAGATTTCAAATTATTTCGATAGGAAGAAGTAACCCTTTGTTTTTTGTCAATTTAATCATGCTACCTTATGCATCTAAACTGTGTGCAAAAAAATGTTTAAAAATGTGCAAAGTGCAAAGACAACAGTCGTGCGGCATACAAGAATCTATTAAAATTCTCATTTGCTCATCCTCATGTGTGAAACCATGAAGGCAATATAAAAAGAGAGCAAATAATTCCGTGTCTAACACACGCATACACAAGTAATTTACTCTGATTGGACATGTCACGCAATTTTATTTTGCTTCTGTGTGAATTGTTTGATTTTTACTATCAACAAAATCCGTTTAAATTTTAAATGATTGTAGTTTTATTCAGGAAATTTGTAGAAACGAATAGTAAAAAAAGTAACCAGACCAGATGCATTTTTGAACGTTAAACGAATCATTTACACTGCTGTACTCTACCATGTACCGGATACACGTCAGCCTTACTGACTCGTTTCGTATTTTTTATCAGAAATAAAATTGAAAAATATGTAAATGCAAGTACTCTCCTCCTTTAAAAAAAGAAAAATCATTCTATTCAATAGAAAATGGCAACCCCAGCTTTTGCCAACTGGCAACAAGAGTTTGTGTGTGCAAGGAATATGTATGAACACGATTTCCTTCATAAATTCTGCATATCATGCCGTACTTCGTACTTTGTCAGAACATTGTATTAAATACGTCAATAAATCACTAAATGATGACGATGCCGGTAGGTAATAATGAATGGTGTTGATGATGATGATGACGGTGCATTCTATTCTGATTTATGATTAAAATGATATGCATGCCTGAATGTAAGTTGAATATCAATATGATATCATCATACTAAACAATGTTGACAATACAAACTTCCAAATGTGCGTAGGCAATCATCCTTTTGTAAAGTGAAAGCTTGATAAGTTCATTAGCATAAATGCAAATTGGATTATAATGTATAATCGTAATAATAAGGACTCAAATAACTGATATCACTAAATCAGTCTAACGAACGATAACAACGAAACGAACATATTTTATTTTTCAACGTAATAAGCAGCTTGTGTATAAAGTAATAAGGGGTAGTAGGAGTAAAATATTATGTATGAGCACTGTAACGAAGATATGGTATAACCTCTGAACTATGAAACTGCACACGTATACAAGATAATCACGAAGGCAACTTGTGTAAGGCAAGTGATTATTTTTAACATGGTTTGATTGTAAGACAAGGTCTTCTACAAAACGAAAGGGACAAAGAGACTGCGGCAGTTGCGGTTGTAGCCCTAATGCTCTGTTTGATGCAATGAATTGGAATGAATTGGGTTAGGAATCTAGACACACCGTGACAAGATGTTACTTTGTTAATTTGGTCAAGGAACCACGCGTTAATAGTAAGTGTCTATATACAGTAGCCTTTTTTGTGGTCTGCCTCGACTTTCGTTTTGCAAGGTATTATGAGGGTAATCTGCCATTTTATGGCTACACACAGTGCAGTGTGGGTCAATCACAATTCTAAAGGCTTCTCTTTAAATGTCTCTTTTTTCTCATTAACATTCCGATTTTCTTTTTGATATATTTAGCTCACAATTTTTTTGCTAATGGAAATGAAACTTAAAGTAAACATGGTTAAAATGAGGTCTGTCACTTTGCAAGTTTATGCGAAAATGTGCAAAGATAAAATAAATGCAAAGTGCAAACAATTTCTAAATCAGGTCAATTATTGCCGGTTATCTTCAAGTGAGTTAAAAATACTGACAAATATTTTGACTGACTGAAGAATAATAATAAAAGTAACAATAATCATAACAGATACAACTTGTGTTGTGTGAAGAAGCTGTTCAATTTAAAGGCAGAGGTGATAATAAATGGAGACGTGTGTGTAGCAATTGGCTGATTTTTAATGATTATGATCACTTCATGTCATCGTTGCGGGTGATTATCGCGATTAGACTGAAAGTGAAATGAGCAGTAATTTTTGGACTTACAATAATAATTCTATCTTTAAATCGTACATAAAAAGTTGTATCGTGGTCGTTGTTAAGATTTTTAAAACACCTTTCGTAGCCGCCAAGAGATAATGCATAATGTTACATGCAGGAATATTACAACATCACAACACGACAAACGGTACCGGGTCAAAGCATGAACTGTACCTGCACAAAAAGAAGAATCAGTCAGCTTTGAACACAAAATACAAACACAGTGAATGCACACCGACCAACTGCCGTCTACCAATCGATATTGACTGGTGCATTGTGCTATTGTGCGTTTACCAAGGAAGGACCATTATCAATCATGTAGTCCTTTCCCTTTCTGCTCAAATAGCTAATGATAATGATTATGACTGTCGTCCAAATTTACTGTCCCTCGACCATTTGTTGGAACACTTGAAAATTGAAAGTGTGATGATGATGATGAAGCTGATTCATATAAATAAACTTGTGCAACACTTTCGACCAAGTGTGAAAAAACAACCTGGTCATCCACTCGCCTCGGTACTCGGTTGAGTATACTGTCATTCAATAACATGACACCCCATAACCAGATGAAAAATCCCTTTATTGCCCTTACCACAGGCCGCAGTATTGAAAAGTGGTACACCGAACTATTGATGTGTGTATGTGACTGTTGCTCAAGAAACGAGCTTTTACTGCCATTTTTTTCAACAAATTCCCCAAAAAATGAGGATGCATACAAATATCAAATTATAAACTCCACTTGACAACGGGTGAATAATGAGCTTTGCAAATCAATACTGAACAGTTTTGCTTGGAGGAGGGAAGGGTGTGTGTGAAGGAGAAGGCGATGAACGTGTCCCACCAGTTTATTCCCACTCCGTGCAATAACCGTGCAACAAATACGAGCACGGATCCACTCCATTCTTTTCTACGACGACGACGACTACACACCACCCATATATCATGCTATTTAGTAAATTCGAAGAGGACAAATTACTGTCATCGTGTTCTTTGACAGGAGTGGTGTACTGTACTCCCACATAGCATTACTAACAGACTTAAAGAAAGCCCTGATTGTTGTTTGCAAGTGAACACTTGTGATTGTGATAAAACGCGACATCAATCATGATTCGCTACGCTGAAGCAATTGTTGTGGTTGTGTGGCTTCGACCACCTTACGTAGCCCGTAGCCTTATAGTAGGAAATAAAATAACGCAATTTAAAAAGTACACCATACATACCTACCCAAAAGCGTTTTCTTTTGAAATCCCAGAATAATGATTATAACATTTCGGTAGTCACTATATAGTCACCATCATAGTGGTGGCAGTGGTGGTGAAGGGTTTGATATTATTACACAACCAAATAAGCACAGCAAAATTCATAAGACATAAACCACAAATTTCAAGATTTAACTAACATACATAAACTTTTATAAACAAATACATGCCTACCGACACAGTAGTGGTGAAAAACAGTGGCGTCTTCGTCTCTTCCCATTCCCAAACTTCATTTGTGCTTCATTTGTTAGCTTGGCATTGTTTGTCAGTCTTCTGCCTGTCTGGGTCTTCATCAATTTTTTCTCATTGTAGAGCTAATAAAACGGAATTTCGGTGGCAAAACGCAAAATGTAGCGTTATGTCCTGCTGTCTGACTGTATGAAATATGAAGTAGCAACACAGTAAACAAACAATGTGCGATTTGCTATAAAATGACGGTAGTGGTCGTTCCTAAAAACGAAGTTAAACTTTTAGTATACTATTCTTATAATTAAGCAAGTTTTGGCAGTTTGGTGCTGAGATGGAAAAGTTGTGAACATGTTTACATAGATGTACCATGTTATGTGCTATATATTATGTTGTAACAAATATATACGATTGTGTACACATATTTATATGCATCCATATTATTTGTGTAAATAAAAATAAATAGATGCTTGGGCACATTCCTTGTACGATTTGTATTCCTTATTCCTTCATCAACACAAGAGGGAAAGGTTACCCTTCGCCAAAAAGAAGTCTTTGTGTTGTACAAGTCAAGTGAGTGTGTCTGCAAAAAAACCGCAAGTCACAAGTAGAAACAAAACCTCTTCAAGTTTGTTTTTGTTGTTTGCTTTATAGAGACCACGTAAATATAATGTATTCTTAATCATCCAAAACCTACACGTTCTTCTTCTTCTGTTGTTTGTTGTACGTGCTCTCTTCCTACCGCAATGCAGCGAATTCATTATTGAAGAGGTAGAGAGGGAAAATAGTACGAGGTATTGGTTGCACATGTATTATACGGCTTCCGCGAAACTCCACTACACACAAATATTGGTTGGGCGTCTACTGCTTTTGTTGTGCACATTCTATAATGCGACGCATAATAGACGTTTTGATTTGTTTGAATATTATATTGCGTTATAACAACACTGAACTCCATAAGCTACTACCAACTTAAACCGGGGGCAAAACAATGGAAGACCAGACTGTGCCGTGTTACTACCATTTTGATTTTGGTGCGTGGAACAAAAAAGGTAATGAAGATGGCAATGATGATGATGATGATACACTCGAACCTAAATTAAGAACTTACCAAGGTAGAAAAATAGGCAAAAAATATTGACGTCCGGGGTTCCCCTCGCCATTGTTTTCTTCAATGTTTCGTAAATATTTGATATCCGTAATCAATACTTTGGGTTGGATTGACCAAAGTGAATGACATGAAGTGATTTGCTACATTTTTGGCCTTTTATTGCGATGTAGCACGAACTGCTAATGCTTTCCTGTCATTTTTAAGCTTGGATTTCAATTTGGCTCTTTTGAGTTACACCACCGTCACACCAACAACATGAGAACAACAATGTTACGATATGCCTGTATAAATAAAATAAAAATAATACGCAAAGTTTTTGTTTGTCTTGCTTTCTGAGCAGAGCAGTGCCGGTAAGCTGCATAAAGTACACAGTAATACTAACTCGTGCAACAAGCGTATAAAATGGCACAGAAAAGTGAGCAATTGAGTCAACTAACCAATAAATCTGTATAATCCTAAATGTTAGTCTTGAAAAAACATAATGCCACGTTGTAGCGCGATCAATGTCAAAACTTTTAGGTTAGGACTAGGAGTAATGCCAGTACACAAATAGCAAGTGAAGGTGAAGTCAGTACGCTTTGATACATTAATGGTGTTATTATTGCTGTTGCCTTTCTACTATTTAATGGTACTATTAGTTAAAGTCCATATCAAGAACCATACAAACTACAAATTGTCGGAACTTTTACACTGACCGAGACAAGAATTAATGGCAAATTTTACACTTTTACAATGAATGTCACGGATTGTTTCTACAAAAAGTACAAAAGAACGGTTCAATGATAATTACTTATTTTTGACCATTGATAAAAGGTTTAGTATGCACAGCATTCGATTAGGTAAATTTAACTATCAAAGAAACTATCACCATTATGATCATTTTACATTTACCTACGTTAATAGTTCTACTGCTTTGCACACGCAGAGAAAATGTATTTCATTTTGACCTATAACGATGACGGGTTAGAAAATACGTTCTACTGCTCTTGCTCTAGCTGCAATGCTTATGTTGCTCCACACTATAGCATTAATGCCCGTTATCACGGAATGCAATTTTCTCCTCAACTCCTGCATCTTTTGCTCCGTTTGAGTTTCTGAACTCGTTCTGTAAAAAGTGAATTAAAGAGTATGAGCGAAAAATATGAATGATAGTATTGCAGTAGTTGTTGTAGAAAAGATTAGGTACACCAGAAAAAAGTAGTACACACACAAAGATGCGCACGCTATCATCTTGTCGCGGGATGTTAATATTCTAAGAAGAGAGAAATTATATGCTGTATACATTGTACGTACTATACGTACATTGTGTGTGTACTTGGGCCAGAGAAAAAAAGAAGTGAAAAGGATGATGGTCATCATCATCGCCATTATCAACATCGTCATTATCATCCCATCATCATCATCTTCACTTCACGTCATCATCATCATCATCGTCCTTTCGCATCAAATGCATCTATCAGAAACAAGTAACATTTCATTGCATTGTTGCAACGTGTTTTCATAACTAAAAAAAGCACAGTAATAATAGTGAATTAACAAAAAAATGAATGAAATGAGATTTGCACTGTATAAAATGGCAGTAAAAACTTAAAAGAAGAGAAGAGTAGTTATAGTCGTAGTACCTACTAGTGATGATGGTTATAGTAATAGTAGCAGTAGCAAAATTTCACGTGAGGGATGACATGAAGAAGAGGACATGACACACTTTTTTCGCTAAATATTGTACTCATATTGGATTGGACGACTAATGTCAACATATTGCAATAATTGCAAAAAACGAGAAAAGGCAATAAATTAAAATGTCTTAAAAATTACAATCAAATCCCCCAAAAAGAACATGCGCAGCAAATTCTATATTTAAGCTGTTTCAACACAAAGTTGTGCCCCGCGTCTTACCGCCCGTCCTCGTGAACACGTCAAGTACCAACAAAAGTTACCTAACAAAACATTTTGTTTATTTTGCTGTAAATTGAAAAAAGTTAATAAAATGGTGCAAAAGCGCACGTTTAACTGCAACAAATAGAAACAATAACACCAGATATTTGTAATACTTTGGTGGTTTTGTCATTAATAACGCCACAAGCAGCGCAGCGTAAGGCATAATTGAGAGTTCCAATAAATTGGTACATCTCTCGCTATATATTTAAGGCGGTGCGTCCTGTGTACAATTTCATCATCCGATATTACACATCTCACAGTATTTTTGCTGATGGTCGTGTTGCACGTATAAAAGGAGTGGGGTTTGTGATGATGATCATGATTACCTTTTTACCTTCTGACTTTTTTTGAAAATTTTCGACGCAGTACCTACATG